>LPNX010511527.1:215482-234877 GCA_001517045.1 Pseudotsuga menziesii | reverse complement strand
CTCTGAGACATCTCCCCTGCATTGCAGAAGGCCGTTGACTCCGCCATATGAATATGTGATGAATCCGCCTATCGGGGCTGCGGCACTCACCAGGTAATTCAATACTAGATTCACGTCGCTCTCATAATCACTGCCATAGCTGTATTTGTTTACGTTGCAAAGACCGTAAATAAACGCATCAGATTGTCCATTAAGCTGCTGAATGCCGAGTAACAATATAAACAATATCCAACACCATTGCCATGTTCTTGTCCCGCCTTCCATCTGAAATCACCGCGTTTCGAATGAATACAGAGAGAATTAATAGGCAGACACACGAGTTATATTGTCTGATATTGTTTTCTTTTTAAGATTCAGTGCCCGAGGAATTTATAGAGGAAGAATGTGCAGATAAAACCAGGCGATTTAGCAGCAGTTATTGATATAACGTGGGCTCAGTCTACTTCTCAAACGATGGTAGGTGAGTATTATGAAATTGGCGTGGTCATTAATTAGTACAGGAACCTAAAACAAATACCAAGTGAGCTGGTCAGTGAAGCTCGACAGATCAGATCAGTGGGACTCGTTATGCAAAGCTCTGCCATAATTCGTTATTTCTGGATCAGTTCACAAGGTCCGCACAAGGGAGCGAGGAAGTGGTTAGAATTTAGCTTTGAAAACATCTACAGGTAGGCCTGAGCCATCGTGTAGGGAACGAATGACATTCGAGGTGCCCGAATATAAAATGAAAAAAGATACAGGAATTGGAAATCTTTTGATATAAAATGAAAAAAGATACAGGAATTGGAAATCCTTTAAACGACTGATATTACCACCTAATGGGATGGACAATGTCTCCGAATAATTAGATGACTTCAATTGGATAGTGTGCTTCCACGGTCATCAATATTGAATTCCTTTCAAATAAGAAAATTATTAAATAAAATAGGTAGGATCGTAAGTTAAACTTTTGGAAAAACAATTTTAATTCAATTAAAATTAATAAACCAGCGTAGATCCAAATCTTAGGCTCTATCAAGAGTCGAGAGGGATCAAATCTCCTGTGGTGTAAACCTCCTTGAGTGCAATACCTGAGAAGAGGTGCAAGAGGTTTGCACCTCGGGAGATTTGATCCCTCTCGGCTCTTGATAGAGCCTAGGATTTGGATCTACGCTGGTTATTATTAATATATAATCAAATTAATTGTAAAATATTAGCATATAATTATAATTGTTGCGTCGATAGGCGCTCTACAGTCCAGTATGGGGGAGATCTTGTAACGTTACGTAACGTTATTTTTATTAATAAAAAATAATTTTTCTAATTATAGGCCAAAATAATCTAATATGGAAAAGATGTTGTAATCTTCCTACCTAACAAAACAATAAAAAAAAAAAAATTTAATTATCCGTAAAAAAATATGTGGGTCAGGTAAAAAACACAATATGGGGGAGATGTTGTAATGTTCCCACCTAACAAAATAATAAAAAATAACAAATTGAAAAAAAAATGTTACCATGTGCAATGCCTTCGAAACAACACATGGTTTTATTGTACATGGTTTAGGAGGGCCTTGCACATGGTTTTTAAACCATGTGCAAGGCCTCCTAAATAACCCATGGTTTTATTGTACATGGTTTAGGAGGTCCTGGTTTTAAAACCATGTGCAAGGCCTCCTAAATAACCCATGGTTTTATTGTACATGGTTTAGAAGGGCCTTGCAAATGGTTTTAAGACCATGTGCAAGGCCTCCTAAACAATCCATGGTTGTTTGAGGGCCTTGCATATGGTTTTAAAACCATGTATGAGAAAATGTTGTAATGTTCGTTCCTAACAAAATAAAAAATAATAAAAAATATTATATGTTAGTCATAAATAATATTAAATATTAATAATAAAAATATTATTTGTGGACCTTAAATAATAAAAAAATTGTCTTTTGGTTTGAATCAAATCAATGGATATCTAAGAAGAGGTTTGTACCTTGAGACATTTGATCCATCTCGGCGCTTGATATAGCCTAGGATTTAGATCTAGGCTGGTATAATTTCAATTGAATTTAATTTGAAATGTTAAGAATAAAAAATCGTTGTGAGTATGTTTAACCACAACTTAACAGAAATTATGTGTATCTCATCACAATCTTTTTTTGATTAATAAAATTTTACAAAATAAACTTAATCTAATATTTGAATTTATACCTTTTAACAAATATTTTAATAAACAATAATAACCATATTCACTCTATCTGAATTTTCTTAATGATAAGAGTTGTTTTTTTTAAATGATGGTTGTATATTTTAGGTATTGTCTTGATGTGTTATTGAAGAACCATCATTCTCTTAAAGTAGGGGTCTTACTGTTATTTGTTGTGTACTAAGCCTCCAAGCTTTTCGAACTAAAAAATGTAATCTTTTATTATTTTAAAGGAAAGGTTATACATTTTTTTTCTTAGGGAAGCAAAACTTTCAATTATTATTGGACGTGTCAAAAGATTGATTGCATGGTAGTATCCAATCTTAACAAGAAAGTAGTCTTTCAAGCCAAAATCAGATATATTTCCACTTTTTTAAATACTTTCTTGTTATGTTTAAATTTATTTACAAATAGTTGAGAAATATAGTTGAAATTTCAAATTTAACTGAAATGCACTTTCTCAAATAGTTAATAAACACAACTTCCAGTGGAATCACCTTATGTTGTGTCATTATAGATTTTTCCAATTTGCAAGAAATTTATTCAGGTCAACACACAGACATCCATGTTTTAAATTTTTTAAAAACTAACAGTGAAATATGAATTCTTGAATGTGGTAAGGGATACTTAAAAACCGAGAACAATTATTGAGGCATTTGTGGAATATGTATGCTACACTGAGCCAAGGGTTCAATATCTTATGTACAACCTACCACAAAAGATTTCACAAGATTGTCTAACAAAAGGCCACGATCAACATATTCATAAGATTGTTTAACAAAAAGTCTTCTTTGAGTAAATTTTTCTTTCTTGCACCCTTCTCTATGGCTATGTTTAAGCATAAATATTAACTTATTATCTGAATCTTTTTCTCTTTCCACTTCTTGATCTTGATTAATGACCAATTTCCACCCAATCACGTTTTTGTAAAATAATGGTTGTCAAATTAAATAATTGTACGAAAGTCGTCCATTTGAAGAGTTGTCTCTGTTGCAACTTGGTGTCGGTTAGAATTTTAGAGTCATGTTATATCATCGCTTCTAGTGCTTCACTGCCTAGAATATGACATACAACTGGTGTTTTTCCATTCTACCAACAAAAGTTTCTAATGGCATACTATTTATCTCTTATAGTGCAACAACATTACTTATTTTGTATCCAAGGAATTAACTTTGGCCAATTCAAACTACAACAATAGGTTCAAAAAGTTTGTAATTGTTGCATTAGAAAAAAAAAATTAATTGAAGGCTTTGACAACCATGCTCTTAAATTATGAGCCACCCAATTCCCTTTCTTTGGCCATAATTTCATGCAATGCCTAAAAAACTACGCACCTACCATTTAGTTAATTTTTTCATTGGGATTATAGTTTTTGTTTTTTCCTTTTAAATTCAAAATCTATTCGAGATTAGATTTCTTGCATTTTCCTTTCAAATTCCTCTCTAAAGGAGTGAGGTTTCATATGTTTAAAGATGAAGAGGAGACATGAGAATCAAATGTTCTCTCTCTCTCTCTCTCTCTCTCTCTCTATATATATATATATATATATATATGGATGCCCTACATAACCCTAAACAGAGCCTATAAACCTTAGTTAACCTGATGTATTAATCACATGTGGAAAGATGATGGAGTTGGATCTCATTGTTTATGAGGTGGAGGATAATCCAGATCCCACACATAGTATCTTTATTTCACATTAGGAAGTGGTGGATCGTTGTATTACCAAATCATGTGCAAATGGTTTCAAAGCAACGATATAGAGTCCTCCATCATATGTCGTACTCAAGTTGAAACTCCCCCAAAGGCCAATCAATACAAACCTTTTCCATGAGTAATACTCAGTTCATGTTAGGTAAGATCACACACCCTTCCTCCCATCATTCGTGGCACCATACATTGAAGTAGTGCAATCTTTTAGAGATCTTCATTTAGGTTGAACGATCCCTCCTAGCTTTAAGATGGGTACAATACCAAATCCAAGGGTTTTACCTCCATAAGCTTCCCTTTTTGATAATGTCTTGGAACCCATTTCTTTGTTTATGGCATCTCCCCAGCAAACAAATCCTAAAACCCAGTTTGAGGACCCCTTTGAGTGACCCTCTCCTATATCTGATGACAATTCAAACCTCATGAAATTTGGTATGATAGGAGCTCATATTTTCCAAGAATATAACCTTTTCAATATATTACTTGGATTAGAGCTAATGTGAAGGGAATTCTCTTCCACTAGCCATTTACAGTAAGGGAAGCAATTGGCGTGGCAATTTGGTCAGGAAAAAGGGCTAAGCCGACAGAAGTAGGTGATAAAAATGAGAGAAGCCCCACTTTTCCATATTGTAGCTGAAGATATTGGGGGCCCAAATTATGGATTTTTCCAGTTTAACATTATTGGGATGCTTCTAGGGTATTAGAATGGTAGAACCAACAATAAGGCATTATATTGAGGTAGAATGGGTTCCCCTAATTTCCTATGTTCTAGATATTTTTATACCGGCGAGGGGTTGGATTAGTTTCAAATTCCAAAACGAGGCAGATGTAGTTCATATCCTTTAAGGGAAATGAGCATTGTGATCAAACCGAATCTCTTTGAAACTTTGGCACCATTGCATTGATCCCTATTAATAACAAGAAAAAGGTCATCCATATGGGTAAATCTACCAGGCCTCCTAGTAGAATTTGGAGTGATGAGATACATACTGCTATAGGAATTTCTATGTGAAAGCTTTTCTTAATTGATCCATTATATAAATACGGCTCATTGCACTCAGTAGCAAAATTTTTGGTACTTAACGACCTCAAAGTAGGACTGGCGAAATCAATTGAAATTGCCTTAGAAGACCTTGCTCACTTGAAAATGTTGGATTACTGCAACATTCTTTTTTGTTGTAGTTG
This sequence comes from Pseudotsuga menziesii, assembly GCA_001517045.1. Lineage (NCBI taxonomy): Eukaryota > Viridiplantae > Streptophyta > Pinopsida > Pinales > Pinaceae > Pseudotsuga > Pseudotsuga menziesii. Next base: position 229,807 of record LPNX010511527.1, on the reverse strand, counting down.
CTGCCATCAATGGGGTCACATGTTGGAGTCACGCATTAAAACAGTCCAATGAAAAATTTGGAGGAAGGCTAAAGATGGTACACTTTACATGAAAGGTCTTTCTACATGCAAATATTTGAACTTAAAAGGATTAAAAAGAGTGGTGGAGGGAAAGAAACCTATGCATGATAAAATCTAGATGAGCATGTTCCAGGAGGGCATGGTTCAATAAGAGAATGAAGAAGAGGAGAAGGTTGAAATATTGGAATCTGGCGAGCCTTCTACCAAGGTATCCTCTTAGTTGAATGAGTCTCACCCATTCATGCAATTTTTTTATAAAGAGGCACTTCTATCATCCTCCCCCTCATTCTCGCCTCGAGCATGTCCTTCCCCCTCTTTGGGATAATGTGATAAGATCCTCCTCGTCCCAATAAGGCCGCCATCATCTCAAGATAACTACAAGGAACAAGAGGATCAAGTATTAGTATGCCATAAATGATGTTGAGAATAAGCATCGAGTGAATGGGTTCTAATGAACAAGTTGATGGGATATTCAACACGTGTATCTATGTGCATGAGGAATATGCTTAGATAGGTAAATTTCATCCCTTCTCCCTCTTTTCAAATGACCTTTCTACTATTACTGAGACAATGATAGGGGAAGGAGTGGCCCTTGTAGTTATTGCCACATCTAAACAAAAGGGTAAAAGTGATGGTTTCTCTTCAATAACCATTTCATTTAGATGGGAAGTGACAGATGTCAAAGATAATTCCAACTATCCACCATTGCTAGGTTTTAAGCTATCACTTCTCCTTATGGCCTAAGATCTAAGGGGAAAGTGAAGTTGGAGGTTGAGGGTGACAAATGGGGTCTTGGGAAGGATGCAATCTCATACTTTTTACATTCTGGTTATAGCAGGAAGTCTTACCTAAGGATGCCAAATTTAAGGTAGTGGAAGAAAATAAAAAGGGCACTAAACTAACCCTTCATCAGTCTCTTAGAGAACACATGCAAACAAACAAGGGTACCTCATGAAAATCATGACATTGTATGAGAGAGGGATAACTAGGCATGACAAGCACATGTCCCTTCAACATGTTTAATTTTTGTGCAAATATGTTGAGCTTTGACCTTTAATTATTTATCTACGGAAAAACTAAATACTTGAAATCAATGAACCATTCATACACATAAACATTCAACCATAACACAAGATTTACCATGGGGAAAGCCCTTAAAACAATGAGGGTGAAAAACCCCAACAAGTATTTAGAGTATAATTATGATAGATAATGAAGAATGTCTTTTATAATAGCAGATTTCATTCAGCACACTGGGTGAAAGATAAGAGAGAACATACACCCTAGGTGTAGATACTGAGCAATAGATAATAAAGATCAACCGGATGAACTTTGAAATGCGTCCAACACATTAATAACTAGCAAGAATCAGTGCCATGCAAAAAGGAGTGAATAACTGCATGGGCCCGGAATCAACCTCCCATGCAAACTATAGCAAATTTCCTTCTCGGATAATTGTTGTGCTCCTTGGTTTCTTCAATCCTTCATAATCAATGTGCAATGCCTTTGTTCTTTGAAATTTAATCATGCTCTTCTGAGTTCAGAGTGAACTCGCCTCTTAACTAGATGTAGGATCACTTAGTTAGGATGCTAAGTCAAGTGTCATCATGCAATAGTTGTAAATCAAGTGTCGTAACTTAAGTTTCATCTTTTAGTTTAACTAAAGTGTTGTCATGCAAAACAATTTAGTTAACTAATTCCTTTTTACTAATACTTCAATTAACTATTCTTAACTAAGATCATGTTGATTGATTTATTGAAGTGATCACTACGATTTCTCCTTTAATTAACTAAAACATACATTATTACTTTACCTAAGGCTTGACAATATTTAACTGAGGCATATATTGTTACTTTAAATGAAGCTTTAACATTATTTAACTAAGGCATACATTGTTACTTTAATCAGAGATTTGACTGAAGCTTTAACAATTCGAGTTCACATTAATCAACTTAAGTCATCTCATGAGCAATTCAAATTCTCTTTGTTCTCTATGCATTTATCTTTACGGCATGGTCAATATGTGCTAATTTTATTTTATCTATCATATCATATTATACTAAGAAGATTTGTTGAATGTCGTGATCATATTATATTCACTAGGAGAAAAATGGGTGATATATAACCAAGTGACCAAAAAATTTGGTCACTAAGTGAAATAAATGACTAAACCACCAAAATAGTTTGTCACCGCAGTATTTTTAAGTGAAATATGACCAAAATTTGATTGATTTTAAGTGATCACACTTAAAAATTACTTTAAAATAAATGATTAATTTAGTCACGGGATAATAAATATGACTAATTTAGTCATGGAATACAAAATATGACTAGATAATCGAAGTAAATAATGATATAATGTGTCCATTGTTAAAATTTATGAAATTGTAATAATTTTATTACAATTTCATAAATTTTAATGCTACAGATGGATTAAGAGGACCCCTAATGGGTCCTCTGAATACATTTGCAACGTTAAGATTCATTAAATTTTAAAATCTTATTTTCAGAATTGCAATTTTCCATTGTACAAACAATAAATAATTCCCTCTTCTTCAATAAAATCTGCTTCAAATATTGTTTTTATTGTCTAATTTTAATCCCTAATTACAAATGGTTTGAGGAGCATTATTAATCACTAGTATGAAAATGGGTATCCAAATGATAACCTTTTAAACTTATTCACAAGGCCATTATGTCTATACTTTCGTATCCAGGGCGATGCACTTGTCGTGTCCATACCTTGTTTCACTATTTGCGCTTCCATATGCCCCCTTCGACACACTTGTCAAGTTTCATCTGATGTGTTATCATGTGTCATGTTGATATTAGTTTTTATAATCTAATTTTCTTGATTAGGATCTTTATTTGAAAAAATAACACACACAACAAGATACACACGACACAAATATTTTCACCAGGGAAATAATAAAGGAGAAAACCCCACAAACTTCCTCAGAATAGTTTTGTCACTAAGACAATATCACAAGATGGAAAATAATAATAAGAAGAAGTCTCCTGCAGCTATCTCTCTCTCTCTCTCCTCATGCGAATTTGAGTGAGTGTGAGTGTGTATAAATGAGGGAGGGCACCTCCCTATTTATACCCTTCAAGTGACTAACCTCCCAACATGACCGAGCTGACTTCTCCTAGAGAAACTCCAAAACTACATTACATAATATTATACTCGGGAATATTGCCCTGACTTACAACAGAGGTTGTACCTCAAGGACCATGTACAATAATGACATCCCGAAAGGAGGGAAACACATCTCCGATGGGGGTATAACAACATACAATGATAATATACATCAGAATATCTTCCGAAGTTACAAATACAACAACAGTTTAATTGTACCATGGAGTTAGTTGTTTCCCATTACAAGCATCATCATGTCATGATTATTATACCATTGGATTCAACTCATCAAGCTGATCACATCCATGTTTCATTTGGTGAAAATAGTCACCATTTGACCCTTTTGACAATGTGTCAAAGTTTCGGCAAGTGCATATATTTTGAGTCATGATTAACAAAAATTGTTAATTTCTCGTCCTCCATTAATTTACAAGCCGTAACACATGCCATGATTGTCACTTCTTCTAAGGTCAGAAAGTTGAAAATGCCCCCCATTGGCTATCTTCTTACTTTTGAAAGCACAGATGACCCCTATATTAAGAAAAATATCTCTCCTCCTTCGACATAGTGTGGTTAAGATGAATATTGGATTATAAGCAAAATAAGTGAATTAATGCATTTAAAATTTCAATCACCCACAAGTTTTAAATGAAATACCCCACAAATTGTCATAATTTCCAAGCTTGAATTCACTGGAGGTAACCAAGGTTTGTATCCACGGACAATCCATCGCCTTACACAACCATCATTCCCCTTCTTTCTAAATCTGTATTTCGTCTACATTCGTACTTATAAGTACTATGACTCCTCAGAGGGTAACTCTCTTTTAATTGCCCACCTTTTGTCATTAAATTGAAGGGAAAGCTCACATTCCTTCGACGTGATCATTTAGCTAACTGCAGCCTCCATGCATCCTCCTACTACAACCAGATGGCGTGGGGTCTTGTCACAAGCCCTTGCATCTAGGAATATAATATAATATAGTTCTTACACACACACACACACATAGTTAATATATTATATAGTTATTATTTATATTCAATATATTAGTATATTACATATAATTATTTATATGCAATATATTTGCAAAGTATTAACATTAATATCAACAAATTAAAAGAAAAAAAACAAGAATAAAAAATGAGTGGGAAAAAAAACGTAAAATAGAAAATAAATTCGAAGGTAAAAAAGAGTAAACATGTTGACAAACCATCTTTTATAATAAAACATCTCGGTCTCACCAATAAGTATTGATATGTTGAATTATTATTATTCTTTAATTAGATTAAAACAACAATTATATATATATTCCAAATGGAAAATATCAATCATTCAAAATAAATGATCCTGAAGTGTCCAAAAAGGACTTACATCAATATCATTTAGCTTTTACATCACAACAATTCGTTCATGTATTTATTACATCTTCTTTGTTTAAATGGGATATATATATATATATATGGTTAAATTAATTACATAATCTAAATTATGTTCCCTTCAAAATAAAATTGAATATTCACTCAACCCTCAAAATAAAATTAAATAACCACTTAACCCTTGCATGAGGACACCTACCCTCTCCCGCGATCTTCAATAAAAAAAATTGAACTTGGGGTAACCCTACTCCTTTATCCCAATTTCATTTTTTTCGAAGAAATTTTTCTCTCTGCTTTGCTAGGGTTTTTCAGAGCACCCATGGCTTAGGATCTTGCGTTCTACTCCACTCGAGCGGATCAATTCTATCAATGATATCAACCCACTGGAGGTTTCATGGTGATGGTGGAGTTCAGAGTGAGTCATATTGAATCTCAGGTATAATCACAGGGTTATTGCATATACAATTTGTACGATATAATTCGATATGGATCTCCTCCATTTATTTTTTGCTTTAACAATTTATATGCTCTTCATAGAGATGCTTTGCTTCAATGGCGTCCTCTACCCCCACAAATGAGTTTTGGTTTTCAACAAACTCAAACTACTTCAATGAATTCAAAACTATGTGAATTCCCTTAATCACTGGTATCTCTTTTCTCACTACCAACACTTTCTTTGGATGTTGCAGATTTAATAGCTGATTAAATACACCGTACCCGAGAAGGTAACCAACATAAGTGTAAATGCTAGAAATGGTACAGTAAGGTTGGCCTTGATTAGATTGTTGGGCCATGTTAGGTTCAGAAAGAGGTTGAACCAAGTTCAAAATTAGATGGGGAAAAGGTTTAGGATTTACTATATTCCCATGCCATAAGTATACGCTAGTGGAGGGCTAGGTGCATTTGGGATGTTTGGAGATGTGGAAGCTCCATAAGCATTAGCATTTTTGGCCCTCCATAATGAGCAGGTCCTTCAGGTAAATTTAATTGACCAAATTGGTTTTTCACGTAAACTATTGATTAAGTTGATCTTATGAGGCCATTGACTACCTAATTAGTTGATTACTTCATTTTTGTAGGCCAACCATTCGAGGATTCTTCCATCCAAGTTTCAAATCACAAGTCAATTTCCTGAGTAAATAGCCCAATTAAAGAGAAATGTTGTCAAATGACCATCTGATCAAGAAATAACCTTCCAGGAACTTATGGATGAAATATTTAAAATCATGCATTGTAACCTTGGAGACACACCACACTATACACTCAATGCAGTGCCCGGGAACATCTTCTTGAACTTGGTTTCTGATGGTGTGGCTTTGTTCGATTGATGCAGTCGCTTTACTGGCCTTCCCCACCACCACCTTCCTTAGAAAATCGATATCACAATCACAGATCTAAATACGGGTGTGGGTTATGACTAAAATGTTGGCGATTTCAATACACTAGTTGGGGTATTCATCTTTCCTAGCACTTGAGGTTGGATGAATAAAACTCAAGATATAAATTTATCTCGAGGGGGAGCTAGGGGAAGTTTTGACCACCCATTGAGCTGTAACCTGGAAGGGGTTATCCTCTGCCGGAGTATGGATGATCTTTTCTTCTTGTTGGTAAGGGGCCTATGATATGGTTTACTGGACATTTTTTTAGCAAAATCTTGCATTTGGCTTCTACGAATTTAGAATTGGAGAGAGGAGACATTGTAACACTCAACACAAACTTCTATATCAATACAATGCTTACAATACATGATGCCTCTAATATATAGAGTTGATCAGATCTAACTTATTCTAAAGATAGCTAAGATAGGTTGAGAGAATATCTCAACCATACACCAACCTAGGGAGAGAATCTCTCTTATATGCAACACATCATCAAGACATAAACATTATCTCTAGCACAGGTCTCCTTAATGTTTATCTCGAATCTTCTTGTAGAGTAGGCTTGATCTTCATGAAGCTTTCATCACTTTGAACTTTTCTTGTACCTTTCTCTGCATAAAACAGATGATTGATGTCCATATAAAAAACAACCATCTACCGAAATACATGGGTGCTCAGTCGCTGTAACCGCCAGTTCTCTAGGAATCATATTCAGCTACACGGTTCATCAATGTTAAATAGAACTTGGTCCTTCATACTTAGAGAATCTTCCATCTCAACTTTCCCTTTAATCACATCCTCTCTATGTATAAGAGGGATAACACTGTGCAATTCCGCACCGCAAAATGTATGACTGAACATATGGATGGCATGTCTTACAACAACCTGGGAAATCAACTTGCCAATAGCTAACATTTATAACTTAGACAAAAAAACATTCGGTATCAAGTACAACTGATCATGTACCTTTTATAACAACTCAGGTACTAAATGCTCAGAAGAATTACAAACCAAAATGCTGAGAAGAATTACAAACCAATTTTCATTGATGACCAAGACGAATATAACCCCTTTATACCATTAAAGAAACTCCACACAATTGGACTAAGCAAGCATCAAACCATACGAAAAAAAATATTTATACATGTTCTTTTGATCAGTTCCCTTTTACCATCATTCTCATCATCAATGTCTTCGTTGCAACCTAAACACAGCAGCTGCATGAAATGAATACCCATTAAGTTCAAATGTAGTCGTTGAGACGAGAGACTCAAGCTCTCTTTCGTTGCAAAGCGACTATTAGGTTCAAGATCATTTTCGTCTATGAAGCCCCTTCCTTTGGTCTTCTTAGTACTGCAATAAACCACATCAACCTCTGCGCCATCCACGCCATCCATTCTTAAACAATGGACTGCAATCTCACACAATACAAATCCACAGACACTTTTCACGGCAGATGATAGAATTACATAACACCAAAGTATCGTAAACATTTTTATGATGGCCATTCCTCATAGCCTAGTCACAAGTCAGATCACACTCCACGTCTTCTCACTCGCAGAGCTCACCGATTTCTTGGAAAACGGTCGTGGCTCCCTTTGATAGCGGCGGATCCTTCCACAGTGTACACGAACATCCTTCCTCCAATACACTGTCAGCTCCTGTTGGCCTCAGCGATCTTGATCTATGGCAATCTCCAGCGAGATATAGTTCCCTGAAGAGAAGTGGAGCTTGCTCAACACTTATTTTCGACAACATCACACTATTGCAAACATTCTTTACACAACAAGACATCGTCGTCTTCCTATACCGATAACAGGAGTTGGCTTGGCTAATATCTAGACCATTTCCATCTAAAATCCGGCAAAAAATTGTTTAAGGGTTTAACATTAACACTGTAAAATCGATTTGTTGTTGATTTCCGGCCAGAAATTAGCCAACTCCCGGATAACAACCCACACAACATCGATTCTTTCACATTCAGCAGCCAATTACATCAGGGCAGTGGCAGTAAAGCACAAACAATCAGCAGCCAATTACATCACGGCAGTGGCAGTAAAGCACAAACAATCGTTTCAACATACACGCAATTCTATGCAGCGATCTCAGGCCCGATTTTCCTCTCTTTCACAGGTAGCGGCGACCTCAACAGACCAGGGTTTTTGGTTACCAAGTACCAAAAGGCGTTTGCTCCTTCCAGCAGATTAATCACAGGAAGCAACTCCTCTATCTTCACTGGGAATGACGATTCTCCACATGGTAGCTTCTCCACGCTACAGACAGATGACGATCATGATACACCTTACCCATAATCTGCTTTTGATACTACAGAGACCTCTTACTTTGTCAATTAGACATTCATTTAATGTGATATCAGTCCGAGTTTATTTTTCATAGGCAGGTTGTCTTGATATATGCACTTGATAATGAGACTTTAACATATCCTAAGTGTCAACCTTATGGTCCTCTTAAAACTGAGCTTCTTAATGAATGGAGATAGAGAGATTCTGCAAGGATTATGCCATGGGGACACAAGAGAGACCAGGGAAGGTGCTGGCTTCTTTTTCATGCCCAACCACCTTTCCAACACATGACTTTTCTTGCATAGCTTGCAATTGGTCGAGCTTATCCAGCATGTACGTTCATGTTGGATAAGCCACCTGGCGTAGGCCCCACGGCCCGTCTCTACTTGGTCCATTGACAAAATTTTAAAATAATCCGACAGCCTTGTCTGCCATCCATCGTCCTCCTCCGTCCGGCCACTGCCACCGCTGTCCTGCTGCCACCCCGCCGCATCCTACATTAATTATCTACCAACCCATTATTTTCGAACATCGACACTCCCGCTCGGTCCATTGATCCGATCCCCCTCCCCTATTCATGGCGGCCCTGTTCAATCAACTCCAGGGGCAACGTTGAAGAGTAGTGTTGGTGAAGGAAGCTTCTCCACTCAAGTGAAGGAAGTTTCTCGACTCTTGGACGCAAGGTAATACAAGCTTCTCAACTCCTGGACGCAAGGTAATACAAGCTTCTCGACTGGTGTTCGCTTAGTTTGCTGGTAAATCAATTCTCAGTCAACTCCGTAATGTAGTAAATCAATAAGCAAGATCCTGGTCTGTTATCTTAGAAAAGCCTCGTTATTAAACTATCCAATAGTTTCAGATTCTACAGAAACAAACATGCTTTAGCTTCTAAAGAGATTATTAACGCTTGTTCCACATTCCAATTCCCATTCCCTCAGACTTTGACACATTCGTCTTCTCTGCACACACTCTTCTCTATCTCATACTCCTTTTGTGCACATCCTTTGAAGTTGACACATTCGTCTTCTCTGCACACGCTCTTCTCCATCTCATACTCCTTCTTTTGTGCACATCCTTTGAAGTCAACAAACTCTAGTGTGGAAATTTCTCCCAAAATATACTGTGGGATGGACAGATTCCTGGACTCTCGCAATGCTAGATACTGCAGTTGCAATAACTTGGAGAATGATTTTGGCAGTCCTGTCAGATTAGTGCAGCCAGAGAGATCTAAATGTCTTAAGCTTGCAAGTTCCCCAAAATCTACTGGGAGTGATGGTAGAAATGTTAGATTTGTGAACACCATCTTACACAAGTTTTCCATCCCCAATCCAATCCATTCTCCATCTCATACTCAAAAGAAGCTGTAGAAATCCCAAACACTTCCATGAATAAATTTTAAATGAGTTTGAAAAAAATTATTTTTTCAGTTTTTTTTGTCAATCAAACAGAGTGGTTTAACTTGTTCTGAATGAAATTTTAGCCAACGCTTTGGATGTCTCAAGGCCAATGAAGTATAGAAAATACAACATCTTCTTGTTTTGCGTCATTGGGTAGCAGCTACCGTTGAGCAGTTTACCAATAATGTGCTTCCTGAATCCTTACAGGCATTCAAATAAGGTAAATTTTGGATGGTAATAAATTCAATAAAGCATTACACTCAAAAGGATTATTGGAAGGATAGCCCTTCGCTAAGCAAAATGATAGAAAGCATATGTGCCATTGCTTAGCAAGTGAAGTAGAGTTAAATAGGATTAAGCCTATCCAAATTTCTGGGTAGTCCTTTTGATCTCATTGTATCAGTTACATGTAGGGATTTCTTTTTTATAAGGTACAGAAATTTTTGAATCTCATAATAGAGGGTAAACTGTATCAAGTAATGACCAAGTCCATGTTTCCTGCTAATAGCTATCACATTTGTACCAATTGGTAGTCACCAGCTTTGTTGCTTTCCGGTTATGCTTACAAAAAGATGCTTTAGATAATTGGATCATCCTTACGCCTCCATACTATCACTATCTTTGCTTGCCCATGGTAAACTAAAATCAATAACTGTCTTTGTGGGAGACCTTTCTTGCAAAAGTCAAGTGTTCTGAATCTTCAACTCATGCAATATTTGATGACACAAAATTTACAATGATTTCCAATTTGCTGACCTATCAATTCCTGTAACCATGATAATATCAATGAGAATTCTTGTTTTTTCCGCCTGAATACTGTAACTTTTCACTCAAACTTTTTCTCACTATCATAAGAGGTAATTTTCGGGTTCTAGGGACTGACGCCTCTGTAAATGATTGCAGCTTATAAAGCACATCATAGCAAATAAATGAGATAACCCCTATAGCTAAGGACAAAGCAACTAGATAAATAGAAATGTCAATGAACAAGCTACATCATAAACAGAGGCACCTGAAAATGACTAAAATCAGATTAATGATGGCTCCCCAAGTGTTTAATTAACATGAAATATAGTTGGCAGCTGAACATGGAGTTTAGATCTAACGGAGCTATGGTGCCTAAGGGATTTATGCGTTAGGAGGAAATATACCAGCACTTGAGATGAGTTATTCTTGGGGTATTTATCAATTAAATATTTAAAAAAATGAAGAGCAGGGATTGGATGTTGCTGCTGGTTGAGATTAAGTGCATTCCTAACACTAATAGCTTGCTGGTTTATTTAGATCAGAGATTAAAATGCACAGAACAACAAGCTTAAAAGTCATATACTAAGCTAAAAATGCCCATACACAACTGGAATAATACATAGGAGATCAGTGCCTAATCCTAGGATTGAAATGGAATCTTTTACTTAAGGATTGGAGGTTTAAAATTTAAATCAAACTAGGAAGGCAATAAAACGTTCAACTAAGCCTAGGCCACTAAAACTTAGCATATGGCTAACCAAATTGACTGGAAAATAAGAGAAAGTGAGTGACTAATGGAGGAACAACGAGTTAGAACCAGGAAAGATGTACTTACATGTTCCCTATTAGCAATATAACAATACAACACATACAGAATCTAATATCAGTGATTTACCTTATCCTCTCATAGATAAGGAATACTTAGTTGAGTAATCAAGTTGTAAATGCACGCATGCACCACTAGCAGTAAAAATGAAAAGATATGTTTTAGAAGATTATCTTAACTTCTTAAGGAGGTGGGATGGATGGGACTGCATGTTAATTTCTAAGACATGGTAAGCAGATATGAACTCCTAATACTAACCCTACTCTAGGAATTCGAAAACTGATTTAATCATCAAGACAACAAATAATGGATACTAGATCTGCGGACACATAAATATGAAAAAAAGAACAACAGGCATAATTTGTAGGTTCCAATCACATCATTTTTCTATAATTCAAAAACACCAGTTCTTTGATTTGTCTAGAGAATTCCCCCTCTCCCACTTCAACTGTCACTAAACTTCATGAATGTGCCCCTTAAACCGAAATAAACTCTTTCGTATGCATGTGTAAATGCATCCTCAGTCCAACTGCCACTAAACTTTATGCATGCACACTTTTACTGCTGTTTATAACTGGCCATATAAGCCTCAGTTTGCATGAGGGTTTCACTAAACAAAGGCATATTTACCTCTAACTTAGGCTACCTTCAGACTGCTGTTCATCGATGGTATACTCTGCCTGGTTTAAGTCTGCATTCCTTCTATGCATGTGCCCTCATCTACTTAACTCTTGTGCATGGTTGAGTGTGCCCCCATTAGCTGATCTGTGCATGCATTCATCTAACCCTTCTCAAATGCGGCCTTCTTCTTTCTTATGTAAGTGTGCCTATCCAACCTGTGATTCTTGCATGTTTAAGCTTAGTATTTCTTTTAGCTCTCAAGCTCAGTATTTCTTTTAGCTCTATAGTTATATGGATTCCAGTTTTGATATTTTATTTATTTATTTTATGTACAGGTTTAAGCATCAACAAACCAAACCAACTGCTTAGGTAATTCAATTGTTTTTCACTAGGGCTTTCTGTTTTCCTTAGCAATATTCCACTGTAATTTCATATGTACTTATCTATTGAATCTATGTGATAAATCTAAAAAATTTATTGACATCTCATGAGAAATTGTTTTCTTTTTGTGTTGTTCTTCTTTTTGCAGCTTGTTTGATACAAACAAGATGGTGCAAGAATGGACACTGTGCATTCAAGTGTCCTGTTATCCCAACCCGGGACAAGCCATCATTGAATATGTCTTGCAGAACAATTTTTTGAATGATGCTTTCCAAAGGAAAATAGAGATTCGTGGGAGGACAACGAATAAAGAAGCTTATTACATTGCGCTTATAGAAGGGCTAAAAACAACCAAAATGTACAGTGCCAATGACATATGTGTATACACCAACTCTCTCCTTCTATGTAACCAAATGAAGGGAATATACCAAGTAAGAAAAATGAATTTACTACCGCTTCATGTAGAAGCAAGAACCATTGCTGCTGAATTTCATTCCTTTACAATCACCCACCAGTCAAATATAAATAGGATGTTTGTTGATCTACTGTTCGCTGAAATGTCCACTTCAGGAGGGGTGTGAAAAATGAAATGTTATCAACATATATTTCATCAAAATTTAAGCTTGTACATTGTTACACATCTTCGATATGTGCATGCTTGTTGGTTGTAACTGTTTTGGTGTCACTCATGGTGTGGCTCTTTTAATAAAGAAGAATGTTTGCCCCACAATGTAATGGTTGGTGTAAAATTGTAAGTTTGTGCCATGTATAATTTTCGACATGTTATCATTGTTCAATAAAAATATATTGCTGATGTATTGAGCTCCCTAGAACATTGGGCTCCATTATAGGGCAATCTTGTTACTCCCATTATTGTGCCTATGGATTCGACGTGTGCATGTATTGTATAGTAGATTCAGCAGTCCCAATGAAGATATTCAAAACATAGAATTTGTGCCTAAGGGCCATCTTCTTACTTTCAATGTTTTTGCGCTTACCGATTCAATGTTTTCATGTATTGGATAAATGGTTTTGAATAGGAGCTTCAACCTGTGAAGATATTCAAAACACAATATAAAATTTATCATTTTCACCACTACTTTGCAAAAATGACACAAAATACAAATGCAAATACAAAATTCATTTATTCCATGCATTGAATTTTTTTATACCTATGATTAAAATGGTCCACACATCCAAAAGTGAACTTGTGATGGTTCAACCTGTTTGTAAAGTCGTTGTAGCAAATTTAGTAAAAAGAACTTTGGATTTAAGGAGTACATAATTCTATAAATGAAATTTCCACAGTAAATAACTAGAGATAAAATCCAACCACTTTACAACAAGAGATCTGTCTTTTACGTCTTGTTATCACTCGATTTTATTATAAATGGGCAGAAATTTAATTGATTCAAGTGTTGGATTTGAACTATTATATAAATAGAAAGTCTTGTTTGGTTGGCATAACATGCAAGAGAGTAGGACATGTTCCCTTGTTAAGCACTGGCCTTGGCATTGCAAAGCAAAAAAAAAACCAAACCTTGAAATCACATCTGAATTGATAGTAATTGGCAGTAGGAAGATCAAAATTAAAAGAATAAATTAGGAGAGAGCCACCTTTGATGAGATATGACCTACAATGTTGTCCTTCCAGACAAGACCTACCGTGGAGAGATAAAAGTGAGCCTCACATTCACTATTAAGGTATAGTCGCTAGATCTGCAGAGTTTAATTATACAAGAAGCTTTCCTTTGAATGGTAAAGTCATGGATTCATTTTAAGTTTTTGGAGATATTGACCAAATTAGTGTAGATTTCAATTGTTCTTTTTTCATCATTAGACTTTTAAAATCCAGGGTAGTTTAAATTTAAAGTTTAAACTTGTCCGTTTTTAGATCTCTCCTAAATAATCCACATATTTATGTTTGAAAATGGTGATATGTTTTCATTTTGATGGGCTTGGAGATGTCTCGGCCTCTACTAAGTCACAAGTTATTGGTATATCTGGCTTGCAGGTTGTTAAATATACTCTTAAAAGGTTACTGTTCCCATAGTTAAAAAAAATAGGGATGTGTAAATGATCCTTGAATATGTGT
>LPNX010511527.1:202282-215239 GCA_001517045.1 Pseudotsuga menziesii | reverse complement strand
GAATCCAAGCGATCTCAAGGCATAGGGAAGGCCAGGAGTCAAGTGAGTCGGATCCATGTCAAGGAAAACTCCAAAAGGATTTGGATTTTGTACACATCCCTATGTACGCGGTTTTAGTGGTCAAACCCACGTATATACGTGATTAGGGGTTTAAAAGTAGGGTATATGGATTTTCACATGTTTTTAGGGATGGTCAAGGAAACATCAAAGGACAAAAGATGGTCCAAGGGGTCAAAGGAGTCTGCAGAGCGACAGGGGAAAGGCCATACAAGTGTGATTCACCTGGAGTGGTAAAATTAGCTATAACAAATGCCCCCTAATGTGTGAGGTCAAAGGGATCATACGATGGCCGAAATACATTATAAGTCCATCCCAGAAGTGGAGTGATGAAGGATCCCAAATGGAAGACCAGCCACCCAATCAGCATATTACAATGATAGAACTCTGCACATAACTGTAAATACATATAGCAGTCCCGGATACGTAAGAGTACAATGGCCATGAATAGGCATGATACAAGATATCACATAAGTGGTCATCGCCACGTACAATATACATAGATTAGAATCTCCATGATGAATATATACAAAGGACCATGATCTCCATAATGGCTGAAGATATATAATGGATCAAGATCTCCATAATGGCTGGAAATGTTTGACATATACTGGAATCAAGTCACGAAAGCAGAAATCTCATGAACACTGGCACAATCAAGGAGGTAGCATATAGGAGATGCCACCAATTTGGAAGGTCTTCTACACAAACCGCTACGAGTACATGTCCTTCTATGTGAATAGAGGTGTCGAGGTCGAACATAGTAGTCCATTGTTTGATTACCGGTCATTAATGTATACCGTTAACAGACACGAGATCACCCACCGATAATGAAAATGGGAATCAAGGTACTAGAGTGCAAACTAACAAGTGTGAATAAATGTGTTGAGGTCGAACACTTGAGAGGATCCATCGATCAGGGGACATTGATGTATTCCCAAAGCCTATCGATGGCGAGAGAACTTGCCACTGATGATTGCAAGTCTCAAGGCACTCAAAATGACTCTAGATTCCAATCCTAGAATAAATGATCTGAAGTCGATGGGATGAAATCCGTTGGAAGGAGGGCATTAAGGCATCCCCCATCATCCAACACGAGGTACTCAGCAAAGCTGTATAATGTGGAAGGACTCGATCATAAGGTGCACAAACCAAGAACTGTACCGGGAATGACCGACATGCAAAGTCAAGATAACTGAGGAATGGATAACTCAGGTTTCAACTTCCTTCGAACAAGAGCATAACGACGTATGGTGACTGAATAAAGGCAGCATAGACTTGATATACAAACTGGGACATCTCTGCGACATAGGAGGCATCGACAGAGGCTCCATAGGAGCTGGAAGCTTAACCAGTCGGTGGAGATAAACTCAGACAAATGAGTACAACTCCTAAAGTCAAACTATAAACCCAACCAATGGATGTGATATATAGTGCTCTGTTCGAAGGCGACACGACTCGACAGTTGCCAAAGATAACATCTTTCCTTGTCTGGCTTTTTGGTTTTTTGATTTTTTTGGACTTTTTCAAATATTTAAAAAGCTTGAAAAAGAATAAAACTGCTTTATAGTTACAGAATAGGAGGAGACGAGTGTCATAAGGGCAAACAAACTAGTTCCAAGCAGTGGAACATACCTATGCTCAATGCAAGGACACATGTGTAAGATATCGACACTTGGGGGAAAATCCCCTCTCCGTAAAAAGGGAATCAAGCTGCAAAGGATATAAAATATGGCTCTGCATGGCTAGACATGAGACAAGCTCGGGCTATATGGCTGAAACGCAATGTCAGGGAAGCCGTCATAAAGCTCAATAAGGCAGGAAAGGCTCATGATAATGCAATTACAACTTGACATAAGGGATTCCTGAGGGAAATAGGCCAGTAAAAGATCAAGAGGGGTATGAGGCTCTTGCGAAATGTCATGGCAATACTATACAACAGACTCCCACACGCTAAAGGAGAAAACGTCAGCATGGGCACCAAATGCATATAAGGCGCTAACTAGGGTACCCATGTAAGGTCAAGCTCTACCACTCATACCATGCCACTTCTAAAACAACAAGAAGGTTCCATGACATAGTATAGTGGGTTTGTACCTAAGGCTATGATGAAACGGTCATAAGGTCATGCAAAATGCAAACGGTGATGAAACCTAACCTATATGCCAGTTTAGACATGATACTTGAGATCGGCATGAATGGGTCAATCCAACGGCTAAAACAACACTCAAAATGGTCTCCTACATCATGAATTAGGTAAAAAACGGTCCAAAATGATTAGAAATAGTCCAAACTATAGGAAATGGGGTAAAAATTTAAAAAAATTAAAAAAATTCTATAAATAGTAAAAAAATTCAAAACATTATAAAATATTTGAAATTTTTACCCAATTGAGCTCAGATTTTCAACAGCGAATTCCAGGAGATCCAGCCAACGGAATCCACTACCGTTTCTTCCAGGTACTTACCCATGCTCTTCTCTTCCATTTCAATGCAATTTTATCAAATTCCATGGTCATTTGAGGTTCCTAGGCCATACTAAAAAAGGCGCTGCGGCCCACGCGAAAATCGAGGGTTTTTCCACGTATAGGGTTGGATATACGCGGAAAATGCCCCCACAGTCGTGTACATATGCGGCTGTTTGGAAAACAGTCGTGTATGCGGCCGCGCATGAGGTTTCTCAAGCAATCTAATGGGAAAACATGCAATTTTTTTGTGTAGGATGGTCCTAGAATGGAGAGAGCGTGAACATGGTGATCTAGAGGAGGCAGTAAGGGTCGATCTACTGGCTCAACAAGCGCTACGTGCATGTGGACTCTATAAGTTTTGGTGTCTTGGTGGTTTGAGGGCCAAACCAAGACTATTGCAGATGTTGGTGGATTACTAGGATCCAGACTCTGAGTCCTTCCAGACTTTATTACTGGACTTTCCCGACGGGGGGAAGTAGTGAACCTTCGTTCTCGTGGTGGGCCCAGAGGTGGCCTGACTATCGATGAGTATATTGTGGTGTACTGCTATCCAGACACAGAGAAGGTGGGGAGTCAGGTCCCAACCAACTCTATACAGGTGCTGGGCCTGAAGACCATACTATTGACATTGGGCAGGATAGCAGGCTTGGCTTCATTCCACCAGGCCTCGTGGCCTCTGATGTTCTATGCAGTGGAGTGCATGAGACCCACGGTTTATGATTGGAGCACCACACTACTGAGCAACATGAAACATCAGCTCAGTGAGTGTAAGGCAGGCAGAGTGCGGAACTTCGGGTTCAGCAGTATATTGAGCACATTTTTCTTCGAGCGTGTTCCAGGATTGAGCCCCAGAGTTGACGTTCCTCTTCATGGGGTTCGAGATCCGGCCCAACGGTGTTGGGCAGATGCGATGCGCAGACTGGGGGGAGGTAGGGTGGCCAACCCCTATCCGGCTGATTTCTTTCCATGGTGGCGATGATAGATAGTTGCCATTAATGACTACCCCTATGCTGGGATGGATTTCTTGGGGGACCTGGACATGCCGCTACCACTAGGATCGGCATATGGTGACATAGATAACGAATCTCGATCCTCTCTTTAAAATTTTTGAGTTATTTAATTTTTTTGTGTTCTATGATTATATGGAATGAAAAGACATATTTTTGGGTGACAATACATAGTTACATCTACCATTTGCATGCAAATGTGGGACCACGGCGGCCTGAAGGCTTCCCTTGTCACAGACGAAGGGGAAGAGCAGATGATATCACGGGTGTGGATGCGGAGCGGACGCTCCAGAGCATTCATACCAACTTTGTTAGGCTGACACATAGAGTTTCCATGGCGCAAGTTGAGGACTTGCCTGAGGCTATGTAGCGCCAAGTGGTGGGTGTACCACGAGCATGGGTGGGATTATTCCAACGGCTAGCTAGAGCTGTAGTGACCTTCCATGATCACAACCCTCCTCCTCCTCCATAGGCTTAGATACCTGGGAGTTATACATTTTGTATTACCGTGTATTATATTTTGGTGGCTCGAGAGCCCTATTTTTGTATCATGACACTATGTATTACCACATTTTGGATGTTATATAAAAAACTTTATGGTGATCGGTTTATTTATTTACATGTGTAAAAATTTGTGTTTGTGATGGATTTATTGTGTATGAAACAAATGCCAATATAACACGTAGTTAGCATATGAGTCAGCAACTTGATTATTAATTCTTGGAATATGTATGTATGTTATATTGTCAAATTGTCGTTCTAATAATCTCACATGTAAGAATCTTTTTAACAACATCAGATCTCTAACATGGTACAAACCATTAAGCTATGACACTACTAACTCCGAATCAAGACGTACCTCAAGAGAGAGAATGCCATGTGAAATGGCATCCCGTAGAATCTCAATAATGACACTATATTCATCAACATTGTTGGAAGATGACCGCAAACATACGCCTCCTGAAGACAGTACCTGACCCGTAGGAGTATAAATCACCCAAGCAACAGAGGCTGAGTGTTGAGTGTGACGACTCGCACCATCCGCGAATCCTATCTAGGTGGAAGATTCCATTGACATCTGCCAAAAGAAATGGAAACTAATCACAAACCCGATCATGATAAGAAAAAGACCTAACTATGCAAAACTATACAATAATATACAATAACTAGCCTTGGCTGAGAATCATGCATAGTATTTCTTGAGATAGAGCCCATTTCTAGGCTCTGCCAAGGCCGTTCCCTCATAATCCACTAACTCATAAGCACCCTTCTCTAACACACGTTTGAGGATGTAAGGACCATGCCACATGGGGTTAAACTTTCCTGCCCCCAAGGGTTCTTTCGGTTGATCCCACAAAAGGACCAAGTCTCCCTCACTAAACCTCCTTGGACGGACATACTTATCGTACTGGACCTTTACGCGACGTTTATTTATTTCTAGAGCCATCAAGGCATCTCGACGCTGCTCATCAAGTTGCTCAAGGTGGACCAAACGCTCCTCCAATGGTGAAGTGTCTGGTAAGAGTTATACAACTAGCTTCAAAGAAGGAATCTCGCATTCAACCAGCAATATCGACTCCACTCCATGTACAAGCTGATATGGAGAAAAACCCGTGGCAGTCTTAACAACGGTTCTATATGCCCACAAAGCAGGATATAACATGATGTGTCAATTATTCTTGCTCTATGCGATGGTTCATTGGAGAATGGATTTGAGTGATTTATTCACTGCTTTGACCTGTCTATTCGCTTGAGGGTAGTAAGAGGAGGAATGCTCTTGCTTGTACCCTAACTTTGATGCCAACTCTTCCATCATACGATTCTAAAAGTGCGAGCCATGGTCAGTGACAAGCTCTTTCAGAATTCCAAACCGAGTAATAATCTGGTTGAACACGAAGTGCGCGTCTGTCTCACCATCAGATTTAACTGTAGGCATAGCCTCGGCCCATTTCATGAAGTAATCAACAACCACTATGATATGATGATGCCCCCCAGCTGAAGCTGGGTTGCAATCCATAAAATCAAGCCCCCACTTAGTGAAGGGACCGACGGTGATGATGGGATGTAACAGGGTAGGTTTCGAGCGCATATTACGTGCAAACACCTGGCGAGGGTGGCACCTCTTGACCGCATCAACACAATCCTTAAAGATCGACGGCCAGAAATAACCCGCTGTTAAGATTTTTTGGGCTGTAGAAATCCCAGACAAATGACCACCACATGACCCTCCATGGAAATCATTTAGCACTACCTCAGCCTCTTCATGAGTTAAACAACGTCGTAAAATGGAATCTACCCCACGGCGGTACAAAGTGTTATCCACTATGAGGCAATTCTTAGAGACGTGACATAATCATCGTCATTCATCCCGTGAGAGGTGAGTACGGGCCTTCAATGTTTGTAAATACACAATGATATCCCCATACCATGGGTCTAAAGTTGAGATTAAGAAGATGTGCTCATCGACAAACGTATCTTCACAAACCAACTCCTTGGCCTCGCTTGGGAAATCCGATATAAGCTCTGCAAAAATTAACGATTTCTTTGATTTCGCCGAAACAAATTCGAGATCGAATTCTTGCAGGATGACAATCCATTTATTATATTTTCCCCCAATCATCCTTCGAGTGAGGACGAATTGAAACGGATTGACATGGGCTACAACCAAGGTCTAGCGAAGGAGAATATAATGTCTCAACCGTTGAACCGCATGTACAGTAGCTAAAGCAAGCTTCTCAACATGAGAATAACGAATCTTTGCGTCAATAAGGTTCTGGCTCAGATAGTATATGACATGCTCTTGGAGCTCCTCATCCTCTTGAACCAAAACCATACCAATCGTTTCCATGGACGTGGCCACATAAAGTAGAAAATCACGGCTATAGTCTGGGGGACTAATCACCAGGGCCGATACTAGGGCTCGCTTGAGCGCATCACAGGACTCCTGGGCTCGCTCATCCCAATAAAATGTGGTGTTCTTCTTCAATAGACACATGAAGCCTCTAGTCAAATTGGCAAAGTTGACAACAAATCTCCGTAAGAAGTTTGCCATTCCTTGCAAACATTGAAGATGACGAATATTCTTTGGGGGAGACAACTAAAGTATTGCCTCAACCTTCAAAGGGTCGACTCTTATACCCTCTTTAGAAACGATGAATCCTAACAAGCGACCTGACTTCACACAAAAGATGCACTTATGCTGATTTTACCTGACCAAATAATGGTGGCATATTTCGAATACCAATCTCAAGTGATAGGAATGACGCATTCTCATACGAGAATGAGCAGCATGGTCATCCAAAAATACTTCGATAATCGACTTGAGATCGTGGAAGATCAAGGTCATCACCCGCTGAAAAGTAGCTCCAGCATTCTTAAGGCCAAAAGTCATTTTTCGATATGCAAACGTTCCCCAAGGACAAATAAATGCAGTCTTATGTTGGTCCTCAGGTTTAATTTGTATCTGATTATATCCGGAAAAGCCGTCCATAAAGGAAAAAACCTTGCTACCCGCACACTCATCCAAAATTTGATCAATAAATGGTGTGGGGAAATTGTCCTTAGGACAGGCACGATTCAAATCACGGAAATCAATACATATGCGGATCACTCCCTGCTTCTTATCCACAGGAATGGGGTTTGAAACCCACTCCGTCAAGGGAATGGGATAGATAAAACCGGCTTTCAACAGTTTCTCTATCTTTACCTTAATCGCGGGTGTTTTCCTAGGATTCACCGCAAGCAAGCATTGTCGAACAGGCTTAGCGTTGGGATAAGTCTTAATCTCGTGTTCGACAATACGAGGGTCGATTCCTGGCATTTCATCGTAAGACCAAGCAAAGATATCACATAATTCTTTAAACAGCTCGGTGTATTCTTGAATCTCAGCATGGGAACATTCCGCCCCAATATAGACATTCTCTATCCTGCCAAGATCGCGAGAGATGTTGATAGGAATCGTTGAAGATATGTTTACCATGTTTCCATTAGCCATTAGACCATGAGAGCTTAATGGAACCATAGGACTACCAACTCTCTCACTAAGAGCCGCCCTAAAGTCCTCATGCTCTAAGCGGTCAAGCTCAAGAAGAAAGTAAGATCTATGATGGAGTTCCTCCCATGGTGGCTCAACTCCCGACATGGCCTCAATAATCGCTTCATCTGAAGGGAAAATAGTATCAAGGTAGTCATGCATGTGAGAAGACTGCACTGCCCATGCCGGCAGCACATAAGGGTCCTCCTCCTCCGCCCGTGAAGAGGAAGGACTAGGCTCTGCGACACACTCGAGATTAGCTTGATAAGCTATCATAGTTGCAGGCAACGACCGTCACGATGGGCTCACTCAGAGTACTCGGTGTAGGAAGAATCCAAGGATCTTCCATATGACTCGTGCGAAAAGACACCGATCTCATAGATGTCGAAGCCTCACCGGAACTAGACCCTATCATAAGGATCGATGTAGGACAACTAAAGCTTCCCATGAGGGATGGATACATGCCTACACCCACACTCCTAGTTACCGGCTGAGAGTGTTCAACGATTGGGATCGAAGCTCCTGAAGATGCGGTAACAGACGTATTCTTAAATGTTGTTTGATCAATCATGACTATCTTCCCGTTAAATGGAAAGCATACAACGTGAAATAGGGAAGAAGCAACGGCTTGCAGACTGTACATCCAATTCCTACCTAGCAAGAGATTGCAGTCAAAAGGTGCATCAACCACCTCGACCTCTATCGCAACGGTCTTCCCACCCAAACGGACCTTAAGGGAAGGAAGGATCCCGTGCGACCTAAACGATCTCCCATCAAACGTAGTTAACATGGTCACTGATTTAGACAGCTCAGGAGAACCTAAACCCTTCCAACACGATAAAGACATCACAGAAGCGGCAGCGCCTTTGTCAATCACAGTGCGCTTGACGGTCATGTTAAGACATTCTACGTGAATCAAAAGAGACACATAGTAAGGCAAGCAAGGCTGAAGTCCTGCGGTTTCAAATTTAATCACGGAGGAAGAATCATCATCATTCACACCAAGGGAAGAAAGCAAAGCCTTCCTTTGTGAAGGACAACTCTGAAGCACTTCCAATGCAGACATCGCACAAGGAGTGTGGCCCAAATCCTCGACAACTGAATAGTTCTGGGCGGCTCGGGCATTAGGATTGTGCCTCTAATGCTTAAGGACTCCCTTAGGAATGCGAGGTGCAGCTTCAGGTTTATCCATAGGTTTCTCAATACACAAAGGAGACCCTGGTGGATCAGGTTCCTTTCCTGGGCTGGGTTGTGACGAACCATAGTCCTTCGCATGGGTCACAACTTTCGCAGCACGTACTATGTTAATGCAACCACGACCACTACCCTCCGGCGGATCTTGATCACCACCAGATTGATCATGGGTCCTAGAGTTCATATTTTGATTGTGAGGTAAAGGGTTAGTCAACACAGCTGGGCCCTATGCCAAGAATCTCGAGGCTTCATTGATACGAGGGCATAATTAAGTGAGGTGATCGTCCTTACACAACTTGTAAGGGAATTTAACCTTATGTTTAGCTTGCTTGTCCCCCCCAGCATTACAGGCGTTCTTGTCATTATTAGCAATGTCATTCCTATTCCCACCCTTACGATTATTCTTACCCTTCTTCTTACTCCGTTTGGGCTGCTGGTTACCCTTCTGGTCCGACGATTGTACTGAAAGTACACTCGCCGTTTGGGCGGGTTGAGATGAAGCCATAGCTTGTCCCGAAGCAGATTGGTTGATTGACAATTGACTAACTTGTTTTGCAACTGAATCCGCAGGTTTCGCACTTGCACAACCAACAATGCCATCGACATGTGGTCCAGGTTTAACTTTGGGGTCGAAACTAGAATGCGGAGCATTGGGAATGATCTCATATAACAAACCAGACTGAGCATAAATCAAGTCCAGTTCTTGCGCCCTAAAAATCGCTTGTTCCTCATTCTGCACTCCAGATGTAGAAACATCCTTCGCTATATATGGCAATAACGACTTAAGGAACCATTCGAGGACAAATTTCGGCGGTATAAAGGCTTTAATTAACCTCTTCCGTCTATGCCACTCTTGGATATGATCCGAGATATGTGTGGCTTTATCCTGCCGAAATGTCGACAAGAGTTCAGTGCCAACATCATAACGCACTGGTAGCTGGAAGTGGTTAAGAAAAGTCATTGCTAGGTCATTGAACAAAGCGAATGCCCCCCTAGGTAGCTCTATATACCATTTCGCGGCAGGCCCTGTAAGGGTGCATTGAAACAACCTTAAACAGATTGAATCCTGGTGTAAGGAATTCGAAGAGCACCATAGGTGAAAGGTAGTACCATGTTCGCTCGGATCTTCTCCCGGTTTGCCCTCGAATTTGGGTATGTTCGAGGGAAGCTTAGTAGGGACAGTCGGCCAAGCCAGGTCATGAGCTACAGGATCGTTCGTCAATCTCGACAAGTCAGGAAGATTCAGCGTTGCGAGGAAAGGGAGCCTAGGATGATGAGGTCAATGGACCACTCCCTGATAGTTTTGATTCACATAGGTCTGATTACCACCATGGCCTTGGCCATAGTGCCCTCCTCTCGTTTGACCCATATAGGGTGGCATGGAAGCACCATAGTGTGGTGGACCCTGACTGTTAGGAGCTACAAAGCCATAATTTGGAGAGTAAGCAGGTTGTTGATACCCACCCCCATAAGGTGAAGAACCCTGTCCATACTGCATCCCATAATAAGGTCCATAAGTCATCGCATGAGATGCCCCATGAGACACTCCGTAAGTAGGAACATACACTCTGGAAGTAGGAATATACATTCCGGAAGTAGGAATGTGACCTCTAGAAGTACGAACATGACCTCCCGAAACAACAAGCGGTACATGAAGCTGAGACACTACCGGTCTAGTAACTGCAGTACGGACATAACTCGTAGCAACGTTCCGGCCCAAAGGACCACGTGAATGAGGTGGAGGGTGAACATTCGAAGAACTAGGGACAGAGGATGAAGGGATCTATGTAATGATGTACGTACTATTCCGTATAGTCACTCGTCTCGGATTTGGTATCCTAATAGGATCACTAACCCTAGACCTAGGAGGAATATGTGATGTAACTTCCACCACCGAGACGGAAGGTGCAATGTGACTAGTGATCCCAAACCTCTCCGCATGGTAAGGAATGAGAGTGCCCCCAAGAATAGTGTTAGGCTCGAACTCAGATTCGACATGAAATGCCAAATCATGTGTGGGAAAACCAGACATACCATAACTACCATAACTAGTGCTCGCGGGTTCAAAATGAGTCTCAGCATCCTCTGGCATTCCATACCGGTAATGCGTCAATGGGGAATCAACCCTAGAGTGAGTGGGTCTATCATGAAAGGTTCTTATCTCGGAAATCATAGGACTAAACTCAGCCAAGTCGGGTGAAGGATCATAGGTAGGAGTAAACTCCCCATCTTCCACCTGAATGGGAGAAGGTGGTTCAGGAATACCTTCTACATGGTCTCCCATGGTGTGTGAATCAATGTGCAAAGTAGTCCTCCTGGACTGTCTATTTCTCTCTCCCAAAGGAGGAGCAGATGTAGAAGGCGGAAGTCCTGCTAAACGACGAGAACGACGAGGAGCTGCACCCAAATCCACAATGACTCAAAAAATAGAAAAGATTCTCTATCTACGCAAACCCTAGGCAAGCTAACATGCACAAAGCAATCATCAATAAAATCTAAAGCCAAATGCAAACAATCAAGGGTAGGCTAAGTGAGCTCCTGAATGAAGCAGGTATGTCTCGCCCAGGAGAGGCTTGAGACTCCCATACACAACAAGCGGAGGTATGTAACCAATTATTGTGGCCCTCAGCTTCAATGCGTAAAGCGAATGTGTTGTTCAACCCCAGCCTGGCCGGGACACCTGCAGAATAACCCCTGCAAAGTACCCCCTCGATATCCTAGGTAAGGCCACTAAGGTCACCTCAATATAATCAATGCTCAGGCGGACAGTCACAGGCGGGATTGACCGTATGGGCAGGGTAGCAAAGCCCGAAACTCTCGAAAGAGCCCCCAGATACGAATACAATCCTGGAAATATCTCCAGCGCTACTCAGTTATGACTAGGGGTCGTCCCAATCAATAACCACTCACACTGCCTCGTGCTTAACTCCCTTTTGAGAGGAGGATCCTGAGAAACACTGGTTATACCAAGGATTTCACACACTCACCTGGACGTACACATACATGTTGTTGTTTAGTGGTCTTGGAGAATTGACTCACAATGAACTATTCCAAGACCATAAAACCTAATCTTGTTGGTGAACCCTATAAAATAAAATAGTGTAGTTCATTTTAATTAAGCGTTGATTTTAATTGGCTTTATTACTCAAAAGAGGGATATGGCCGTGCAACTAATGGTGTTATGACACAACATGAAGTAAAATGCACACCTAACAATCAATGCAAATGCGTTGTGTCCATGAAAACAGGGTATGCTACTACGTGAAATGCAAAATTTTCTTCAAATGATAAATGCAAGCTTTCCTATATGAAATCCTAACTAACACTCCAAAGCAAATCTAGTGCAAGTACAATGCAAAATGCAAAATGCAATGCATGATGATAAGCAAATATTTTTGGATTTTTTGAAATAAAATGAGATATAAAAAGAAAAAGAATGATTCTACAACCCCCAGACTCTGCAATCACGCTCAAGTAGCACTCAAGCAAATCACTAAGGTAAAATAAATCTAATGCACTAATCCCAAAACAAAAAATCGAAAATGCAATGACAAGAACATTCTTAAAAAAAGAAATTTACCCTAAAAAAAACGTCTCTGGTAAAAAACAGAGGTGTAAACAGACTCTGCCAGTATCAAAGGAGACTCAGCAATCATCAAACTTCACCCAACAACCATTTAACTTCCTCTAAAAGGAAAAACTAAGGGCATACATGATTGTTCGCAGTAAACCCGCGTGTATACCCAGAAATAGCAGAGAAACCCGCGTGTATACGCGACTGTGAGTTCAAAACTCACGTACAAGAAGAAAGGTGCATAAAAATCAAGGCAACCAGACATGCTGAGACAAACTTCACACCAATCAGACACTACCAAGCAGACATGCCCCCAGACCCGACACAGAAACAAGAGAGAAAGAGAAATTCAAAGTCATTGAATGCCGATAGAAAACCCCTAAAGGACAACTACTAGGAACTCCCCAGTGGAGTCACCAATTCTGTTACGGAGAGAAATTCCTATGGCTTGGGGTACCACAACAGACAGCTTGACTCCAGAAATCAATCCTTTCCAATATGCAATAGAAATTAAATGTCTAACACTAAAGGATCAGACCTCGTACCTTATTCCGAACGGTTGAAGTAGATCCCCGTTGAGCTTTCCAACTTCAGCTTGAATTGATAGATTACTTCCTCAACAACG
>LPNX010511527.1:178585-202173 GCA_001517045.1 Pseudotsuga menziesii | reverse complement strand
GTCAAGGAAACATCAAAGGACAAAATATGGTCCAAGGGGTCTAAGGAGTCTGCAGAGGGATAGGGGAAAGGCCATACAAGTGTGATTCACCTGGAGTGGTAAAATCAACTATAACAATATGATCCTTAGCAATTGCAGGAAGAAGAAGATTGCTGCGAATAAGCAACAACAGAGGAGGTAGGAGGGTGGAAAGAAATCTCTTACTGACAATGTCTTTCAATTGCTATGTTCAATCGATCACATAAAATAGAAATCCTCCAAACAATCGAATGTACTCTTGCATCTAAGTTTCTTACAGAAAAATCCTGAAATAATGTTTTTGTGGAGTTGATCGGCATCCTTCCTTAACTCTCTGTTTTTGTGAGGTTTCATGTTTATCTTCCATACTAAATATTATTCAAAGTTTCATGGAAACCTTGTGATTTCTCCAGAAATAAAAAATATGCATAGAGAAAATATTGTTTAAAACTGGTTTGACCCTCATGACACAAGATGCAAAATTTCAAGAGTAGTTTGAGTTTTACATCATTGATAACAAAACTTTAAGGTCTTAAAAGTTTTGCCCAGATTTTAAACTTACCCAAATACTCATATAACCCAACAAAATAACAAAACTTTAAGGTGTTAAAAGTTTTGCCCCGATTTTAAACTTACCCAAATACTCGTATAACGCAACAAAATTGACTAATAAAATCTAACAAAATTTTATATTGATCAAGAATTTATGTTAAATTAGGAATTGAGGTACTCATATGAAGGGACCAGATTCATCTGGATTGTTTGATTATTGCTTTCTTTGGAATTCTCTTTAGTTCGTATGGGTGGTTCTGTAACTGTTTTTGTAGAAGTAATAAGGTAACTGGTAAAAAAACCACACATTGCTTTAGTTCTAATATTTTTATTAATTCATTATAAAACAGACTAATTCTTTGTCATTCTCTATAAAATGTAATATAATCTATTTCTTTTTAAGACAAACTAGTGACGCAGAATTATCATCCCTTTTTTACACATTTGAGTTTTTTGGGCTTTCATATAATCTATTACCATTAAACAGTTTTAGGTAACTCAACTTCTCACTTGGTTATTTTTAGGTTAATTCTTTCCAAGTTTCCATTCATACTATTTGAAAATTGTTTGGTCACATGTTTTTATAATTTAAAAGAAGTGTTGGAATTTATCTATTAATTGTTGAGATTGCACAATTCACATGTAATAAGGTTAATTGAGGGTGTTGAATACATTTATGTATTCAAAGCTGCAAATTCAACAACCATAAAAGTCCAAATCATATAAAGTTTAGACTACTTCCTTTTGATATTTTATCATTATTACTATTTAGACTAAAATGGTTAAGCTTTGTTTTAAAATATGGTTGTGGTTTTGTTGTATAATAAGTTAATACAAAGTAAAATTTGTGAGGCTTGAGAACAAGGTTTCTAAAAGTTTCCAAAATTTCCTATCCGTTGTATTTGTTCTTACTTTCCTAGATATATAACTATGGTATAGATCCTAACAAACTAGGCTAATAACAAAGCTACTTTACTATACATTTAAAAAAAACATGAGCTTAATTGATGCTAGCTTGAAGATTGTACTCAGATCTAGATTTTCAATCTCCACATCTCCTTGTGCTTGTTGAACAGTCTCATCTTTTACCATTAGGAAAATAACCTATAAATACCTTTCAATGGTTGACCAAAGAGTGTGAGCTCCTAGTGAGGCCCAAGACCAGTTCATAAACCATGTTACAATTTGCTTCCAATTTCTTAATTTGCTTGCTTTGCTAAGCCACAATCTCTGAAATCACTACATTCTTGGATCTATGAGTATCAATTTTATCGGCCATTCTATTACTAAAATGAGAGAGCTAGTTGAATATTTTCCAGGTGATGACCACTTCTCCATTGAGCTCAATACAAGTTTTATGTTTCAAAAAGGACATAGTGACTAGTGTGATTATGACCTCCCATTCTTGTCCAAATCCAACAACTCTAGGACGAGAAAATTCCTACTCTTATATCATGCCAAATCTTATAGATGATGGAAGAAAAGTCAATTAATGCCTAGAATATGAACAAACCATAGGATCCAACTTCACTTGAAATGCGACCAAAACAAGCCAACATAATCAAACTAAAACTAGATCAAAGAGCTAAGGAGAATTTAGATAAACACCCCTTGAAACCAACATTGCCATCTTTCACATAACTCGTTTTAAGGGTTGGGACTAAACTAATCCCCAAAATGAAAATCCCACCTTCATAACTTCAATCCATCTTTGCAAAATTCTATAAAAATATCGCTTCATGCATTTGTAAATGAGGAGGTATTGAAAGTCTAGATGAATTTAATGCCCATGCTTTAGTCATGCCACTGCTCTTCATGCTATGATATCCAAGCTTCAAAGCCACCTGAAAAAGATGCAAGGAAATATGGAAATAAGCATAACTTTTTTTCATTTTATCTAGAATTACAAACCATAAAAGCATTAAAGTATTTGCATAGTGATGGAATTCTAAATCATGCATGTTGCAAGCTTAAACATTTTAGAATAACCAAATTTTCATATTTGTAATTCTCACCTTCACATATTTGGATTTCTTTCATTGTTTCTTTTGGCAGCTCTATCGAGGACATCATCAAATGTTTCTCTTCTTTTATTCCCATGTGTTGGGGGAGGAAAGTATGTAGAACTAGATGATGTGTAAGAGCGCTTATGAGTGACCATCCTTTCCAAGAAATCTTTTTGACGTTGTAGGGTATGCCCAAATCCATCTTCTAGTTGTCGAAAATATGGAGCAGTAGGATGGTCCAACCCTAAACTGCTTTATACCAATGTTGCTTTGAACTCATTGGCAAGATCTTCCATGCGTTTCTCTAGGAAGCGGAGATGTGATTCTTCATTAGGCAACTACATAATCGACTCAAAAATGTCTCGAATACGTTGCGATACGCTTCCTTGATCATGACTTCGATTTACATTGTTAGAAGTAGCCATTGAACCATTAACATTATTATTTACCTGAAAACAAATAAAGAAAATTTCACATCAATAGTAAAAGAGTAATAGAAAACTATAAAATGAACCAAGTTATGAACTGACTACCATGACAGGAATATCCAAGTCATTTGCAATTCCAAAACCATCGTTTTTGGCGATCTGGTAACAAAACGTTGCAACATATTAGGCCACAACAACTACTATTTAAGATATAAAACATTGCTAATGATCTAAATATGCATTATGAAATACTCAAATAACCTGATATGAAGTTGTTTCATCGATTCTTATTTCTAGCTCTTCTTGTTCCAACCTGTTTTTGTCCCTAATCATGGTAACCTTAATGACATGTTTGCACAAATATCCATTTTTTGCCCAGTTGCAATCGTACATAGCAAAGTTTGGACCTGATTGCCATACCATATGTCTTTTCATCTCATCATGTTGGCTTTGCACCCATGCCATCGAAGGGTCCGACTGGTGGAGTGTAATGTTATCATATGGAATAGATCGTGCTCTTAGCTAGGAATGAGCTTCTATTTTCTCCACTCTAAAATTTCTATGGAAACCATTTTCCTTTCCACATTCATGCCACCAATAAAAAATGTGGACCACTGTTATCAATTGATGCACCAACCAATCTATTCGCCGATGGGAAGCTGATCGTATTGACCTTAAAAATACCTTTTTCAAGTGTGAATGGTATGACTCGATGGACCCATTTGTTTCTTGTCCAGCATGCTTTAAAGTACGACAACATTTTGCCCACATTCCTAATAAACATCAAAGAACATAAGCTAATAAATATAGAACATGCTAGTAGGCTAAACACATAGGATACAAGTGAAAGAAATAGCTAGAAAAATTTGAATTTATTGTGAAAACATGATATTTGAAATCTAAAAGTATGTGAAATATAAAACTATAGAAAATATTGCATAGTAGTTGAGGATTATCCATAGGCTATTTATTAAAGAAAAATCTCTAGATATTATAGTATGAACCCAAACCTATTCTGTCCAACCATCGTGCTCGAAAGTACTCAACAAAGGCATTTTCTTCTTTGAATTCATTCAGAAACCTATTGGCCTCCTCAAGTGCAGAATCTTCGTTTTTGTGGTTGTGCATAATGTCGCTTAAACACTCAAACATCGAACGCCTTGTAGTGTCATCCTTAACTTTCATGACAAGATTTTTTAACCATGCCCTTCTGACATGCCAATTGCATAAGTAGACTTCACATTGAAATGTCGCCCTATTGGATAAATATGTTACACAATGTTAAAAATATATTCCTATTTGTATAATGTGTCTTTAATATTGTGTGAAACATTTTATTTCGAGAAAAGGGAAAAAAAACACCCTACTAGCTATATGTACCTAATTGCACCAATCTCCGCCGCTGCATCATCTACCATGAATGCATTCAATTTCCATTCCAACATACCCATGCGTACTTTAAGAAGTAGTGTTTCCATCCATTTGGAAATATCCGAGGTCATAGATCTTGACATGATGATCCATGCCACAGGAACACCATTATGTTGGGAATCAAATGCCGATAATGTATAAAGTTGGAACTACACACAAATAAATATGACATCACTACATGATTGAATCATATTATAAATAACAAATGACAGAATAAAAAGTACATACATGATATATACACATACATTAAAAGGATTTGTTCCAAATGTAGAGTCCATTGCTAATATACTATCATGACCATATTTCCTCATCCATTCCAGCTGTAATGGTAGTTGGATGCCTACAATGAATGGTGCGTGACTCTCATCATCTACGGTTTTGTCAAACCCAGAGTAGTAGAACACTTTATCAAGGTTTGCAGCTTTCCATATACGCACACTTTGGGCATCATTCTTGTCAAACATATATTGGGCATGTTTCAATTTTCTCTCTATATTGCCAATGCCATCACATGAAAGAAAATCATTTCAATCAAACTCTATTTCAAAAGAGGATACTTTGTCATGCACTAATTCACGATGTTTTTGATGTACACATCCAACAGACATCCCCAAAAGCAAACATCTTTCTACCCATTGACATATTTCTTTGCTAATATGAGGTGCATGGTATGCCCTTGTGCCTACAAAATCAACAACCTCTTGTCCATGGCAATGTTTACCTCGATTATCTATATGATTCATCTCACTATAAGTGATTAGGCAGTGTTCCGGGGCCTTATTGAGTATGCGGATGCTAAAATGACAAAGACAACCACATCTTAGATGCTTACAACCTGGATGACTCCCCTTACCATGCGTAGGCACTTTGGATATATCAACAGGTAGTTTGTCAATCTCTCGGTGGTCATCTGGCCCATACGTACACCAAAAGCTACAAGCAACGACAAGATATTAACACTTTAGAATTCACAATAGATTATTTAGCATCAATTGTTATTGCTGCAACTAATGCTTTTATCTCAACCAGTTTCCAAGAACCGAGAACAACAAAGAAAAACTCACATTGTATATTCTAAGGTGCTGTCAATTCTACACATTTGATTTCCATCATTTTCTTTTTCTTTTTCTGTTTTACTACTGTAACTTTTTCAAAAGCTTGTTGGATACAATGGGTTTTTGCACTCCCTGGTAAATAGCTCTTTAACTCTGTTTGATTTGATCCATGCAACATAATTACCTCCATCCATATTCCATTTCAAATCAGAAGAAGAAAAGTTTTTTTCTTTCTTTCAGGATCCTGCACCTCAAGAGCTAGAAGTTGGTGCCATTTCGAACCCATCTGAAAGGTGAAAACAAGGATCTGCAATCAATGAAAGATAAAATTTAGATCAATGCAAGTAGCAGAAGTCACTGTGTCTTTCTTATAATGATTCAACGGACAAATATTGAGGAAATGAGGTGATTCCAAAAAATTCTTATGTTTTGATTTGTCAACTCTATGAGTTGAACTTGACATTGATGTATTAATGAATTTGATGTTTCACTGTACTTTCATTTTCACTAGTAATGAGAAAATAAATGGTTCATCCGTTCATCCGTTATAGAACACTTCCTCCAAACTACATGTCTCATCAAACTGACATAAATCAAAGTATGCGACTTGTTGTGGTAGACTGGATTATTGAGGTCAACCCTTTCCATCATTCTACAAATGACAAACTGATCTTAATCTTTCTTAAAATTTGAATTCCATTGAAAGCACTAATGTCATTTTGGTCCTGTTTCTGCAGGTCCACTGGAAATATGGCCTCATGTGTGAGACTCTATTCCTGGCAGTCAATCTCATGGACATATATCTTTCATCTCAAAGAGATATAAGAAGAACTGGGTTGCAGCTTGTTGTAATAGCTGCTATGCTTGTGGCATGCAAATATGAGGAGATCAATGTTCCTTCTGTTCAGGATTTTCGGAATACTTATAAAGAAAATGATGTTTTGCAGATGGTATAAAAAACAAATTAACGCATTTTGATTCCAAAGAAGGCTTTGTGTTTTCTCTTTTATGTTGGCTAATCAATAATAACTTACCTATGATTGTAGGAGTGCTCGATAATCCAATTTATCAACGATCATACCACCATTTTCACTAGGGGATATCAATGACGAGAAAAATTCACTAGAAGAGGGGTTAGGACAGCCATTTCTGAAACAGAGACATGAGAGACGTATTGGGTCTACTGCATATCCTAGTTCCCAGACAACTCTTGTTGGATCACAACTCTACCCCCTAGAGAGTTTGGATTATGAGTAAGAATCCATTTTATTTCTTCTCTGAATTTGATAATTTGATCCAAAATTGCAGTTTTTTTGCTTTGTGTGTATTCATAATTTTCAATTGCAATGTTTTGTTTTGTGTATGAATGCACAGGATTATAGAAATTATGAATTGCAGTGTTTTGTTTTTGTATAACTTCAGTTTGTGCTGTGCCAACTAATGCTGGAAATTATGTCTCAACCTCAAGACGTGGACTAGTTAATGATCAAGTTGTGGTTGGCACGCCAGGCACACTGAAGAAATGGATGTCCACCAAAGTTTTGAGTACCAGACACATCAAAATACTTGTGTTTGATGAGGCCGATCACATGCTGGATCAGGATGGGTTTCAAGAGGTAATATGGGTTTCTGCTGTCGTTTCTTGTGCATGGCATGTCTCTCAGCTGGTTCACTAAAGGCTACCCACTATGTCATTGAAGCATTCTTTATTTATGCCCCCCAAGATGCCTACGTGCCCATTCAGTCTGTCAATAGTTGGTCTGTGGGTTATCGATTTCTTAGTTGTAAGGGTTAGAGCATTTGGGTTGTTTTTTCTTTTTTCTTTACTCAAGTGGGTATTTCGTTTGTTGTCGGTAGGCACCAAATGCCTGCATCTCTCTGTCCATGTACTCCATGTGTATGGCAGCGAATCTGCCTCTGAAATTTGCTGCGTTCATTGTCACCTGTAACTGTTACGATAACTCTCTCTTCATTGGATCATCGTGTGATGTGTTTGATAGTGGTTTGGTTAAATCTGTGGTCATTGTCATGTTGCAAAGAGATGTCAAAGCATTTTGGGAAGTTTGTAGAGCATTTTGGGAAGTTTGTCAACACATTGAGTTGGGTGAAAACTCTAACAAAAGGAAATGGTTATATATATATATATAAGTAATGAATGAAAAATATATATACACAAAAATAATGAATGAAAAAGAGGATTTATAGGAATAATGGGGAAAAAGGAAAATTAGTAAAAAATAAAGCATAAAAGAATTTTAATGAATGGTAAGACATAAAGGCAAAGGAAAATGACTCGAACATAATGGTTTATTCTCATCTGAATCGACCGCGTCTTATTCTCTGTTCCTAGAGCTTGCAATAACCTTTACATCTGAACCGAATTCTTCAGTATTTGGTGGATAGAGTGATAATATTTTAAAAGTGAGGATTAGTTAAAATAATATATAATGTTTTGCACCAATAATCAACTAATGTCCCATGGTTCTTAGTATAGTATCCAAGATTTGTCAATAAAATATAAGTGGTACCACCTTTAGTGTTCCCTACTGAAATGAATCTGCAATTTAATCTATACCAAGTGCTACTAGTTATGATGGGCCTTGATCCGTATCTGCTATTGGTGGCTTTGTTCATGCTCCTATCTTTCACTTCTCTGCCCCTGCCTCTGTAATTTCTCTACCTTCTTTTTAGGTGTTGTCTCTATAGGTGGTTTCTCTATTCATTGGGACATTCAATTTGATAACCTCCACTAGGACACTATAAATGGCATAGTATCCCCTCTAAAAAATGGCTCTCTTGACTGTAGAAAAGGTGAGTACATTCTTAAAATTATATCCCATAGATTCTCCTTCTTAAAATGTCTTAGCTAAGACCTATAACCGCATCGACTGCTTCATCAATGGTTGAACCAAAGAGAAATCACAACCTCAAAATATGAAAGGGAAACTTCTTGTTAGCTAATTGAACTTTGGATCTAATTTTAACGGAACCTCCTATTTTAAGCAGATTAGGGATGATAGTCTAGTGATCCCTCTTGATGAAATTGACCATATAGCACTAGTTGAGTCTGGTGTCTATTTGAGTTTTGTTTTTCATCTATGGTTTAGTCATGGTTTAGCTATGGACTGAGCTTAAGATATTTTGAAAAGCGACGAGCTCATAGACGCGGCCGATTCATATGACTCGAATATCAGAGCGATTACTGCTGGTGACACTCCTTATACTTCGACAAAGACATTTGAAGAGTTAAACCTTTCACCTGAACTACTCAAAGGTCTGTACTCAAAGATGGGATTTGAGAATCCAAGCAAGATCCAGGCCATAAGTCTTTCAATGATTCTTACTCCACCTTACCAAAATTTGATTGCTCAAGAATCTTGCTTATTGATTTACTGCATTACAAAGTTGACTGAGAATTGATTTACCAGCAAACTAAGCGAGCCCCAGTAGAGAAGCTTGTATTACCTTGCGTCTAGGAGTCGAGAAGCTTCCTTTGCTTGAGCGGAGAGGAGCGAAGAAGCTTCCTTCACCAGCGCTACTCTTCAACGTTGCCCCTGGAGTTGATTGAACAGGGCCGTCGTGAACAGGGGAGGGGGATCGGATCAATGGACCGAGCGGGAGTGTCGACGTTCGAAAATAATGGGTTGGTAGATAATTAATGCAGGACGCGGCGGGATGGCAACAGGACAGCGGTGGCGGTGGCAGGACGGAGGTGGACAACGGACGGCGGACAAGGCTGCCAGATTATTTTAAAATTCTGTCAATGGACCAAGTAGAGACTGGCCGTAGGGCCCACGTCAGGTGGCTTATCCGGCATGAACGTACATGCTGGATAAGCTAGGCCCTTGCAATTGGAATTCATGTTCTTGGCAGAATAAAAAGAACGCTTTAATGCACCCAAGTTGATGGTCTTCTCTTGTCTGGCCAGGCTGAAACCCTAGATGGTCTTCTCTTGTCTGGCCTGGTTGAAATCGTAGATACTAGTGATTAATTTAGACAGCGGCCAACATTGTCAGGATATGCCAAAACAACATTGCTAGGAAGATCCATATTTGCCTTTCATGTTAGTCACCTAGTTATACCAACAAACATGACTTTTTACCTTTCAATATCTACTCAGAGACTTGAACCTAGATATTTGATGGATGGACAAGCTTCCAAATATTTTTATGGCATGGCAAATGAGGTAGTGTCATATTTTTATAATTTGCATAGGGAGCCTAGTAGGCTAAATACACTTGAAGAAAAGGATTGTTTCAAGGATTTTGGCACGCATATACCAAAAGATCAAAATGCTTCAATGTTTAAGTTGATTATGGATAGGAGCTTCTATGGTTCGCAAAGTTTTCAGCTTTCAAGGGCTCCTGGACTAGATGTGTGAACGTCGGAGTTTGACACTTGGACTCGTGAACCAGTTTCATGAGACAAATTAGTTGTGGTAGGAATTGAATGATTGCTCCTTTTATTCATTTTTAGCTATCCATGAAAGGAACTAATGTATTACCTTTATGAACTGCAATGATAGGAACAAATAACTGTAGAAGTCAAGTGATCTTATTATACAATGCAAAATCACCATAGCAGGAATTAATATTGTTAATAACAAAATGTGACCACGGGTAGAAATATTGTTAATAAGAGAATGACTCCAAAAGTAGTAATCTTCAAACTATTTGTTGAAATGCAGGTTTAAAGCTGCCAACTATATGTCGTTGTTTGGGTGGAAATTATTCAGTTTCTATGGCAGTTGCGGACAGGGATCAAAATTAAATCCATTACAGCCCCCATCACTAATGTATACCGCATAACCTGTGAAAAGAAAGAGAATTTATAAATGAAAAACCAAAATAAAATATATACATAAATGCTTCCTTGACTTATACGTTAAATGCCCAGCTTTGGATTTTAATGAAGATGAAAGAGAACGCTTATTTAAAAGCAAATGGCAAAAGATTAATTAAACATTGAAATATTATTTACATGCATGAAGTCAAATCAAATTCTTGGCTAACTTAAAGTCTTTTATTAAAGATTATATTATCAAAGAATAAAGATTAGCCATAAGAAATGGAATACTTTAAAAATAATATTTTAGAAAGTGGTAAATGAATCATGCACGTATTGTGCAAACCTTGGGTAAAATTTTATGTAGAGAAGATAATAAAAGTGCATCAATTTGTTATAAATTGAAATAAATGACAATTCTAATATCCACTTTGTTTATTGTTTTTATAGTTTTTATTTTCAATTTACTTCATTTTAAAATAATGTGATCCAGTTTTCTTTAAAAGATATATGATTTAAAATATAGCCCAATCTTCAAAAAATTGTTAACAAGTTAATATAAACATTTATGATTAATCTCTTTTAATATGATTAATATTAAGAGATTTAAAGGTAGCCTTAACACTTTATTAAATAAGGTAATCTTTTTCCACAAAGTATATATTTGTGTCAACATAAGGTTTTTTATGAAAAGATAAAATCGTTTAAAGGAAACACATCATAAAAATAATTAATGTCAAGTAAAATCAATATCATCTAATATCACCATAAATCATAAAAACCCATTAATTAAGAATTTGACCATTAATGTTTGACAACCCATTAGCCTTTTAATTGTTTATATAGTTAGTATATTATATAATAATTAGTTAGGGTTTAGTTTTTCATTTAGTGACAAGGTTAGTATATTATTAATAAGTTAATATTTAATTAATTATTTAAGTTATGATTGATTAGTATTTAATTAAAAAGTCAAGTTTAGCTTTTTAAATAGTTATTATATTATGGTATTTATTTAAGTTAGTGTTAATATATTAATTAAGTAAGTATAGAATTAAAAGTTAATTGATTAAAATATAAAGTTAGTATATTGATCAAATTGTTAGTCATCATAATTAAAGTTAGGGTTAATATATTAATTAGGTGGTAATGTTAGCAATTTAATTGTTAAATTATGGTTAATATATTAATAAAATTCTAGGGTTAGCATTATACTTGTAAAATTAGGGTTAATATATATTTGACTCTAATTTTCCATCAGAATCTTAAAACTAGTTGGTCAAGCACAAAACCATTCAAATCAACAATTAGTTGGATTTTACCTAAAATTTTTAGAACATAATAAACTCTTTTTCGGTAACACAAGTTATTAACACATTCTTCCTCCTCTCTTTATAGAGAATCCACTGTGCATATAAATCATGAACAATGTGAAAGTGAGTCTCCAATAAATCCTCTAAGTGGAGTAACCCAAGAATGTAAAAAATACTATATCATGAAAATCCATTTTTTAGAAGACAATATTCAAGCTATCAACAAAAACAAATCTAACCTTCCATCTATACAATTGATAGAGCACATTTGTTTCACAAATAACTTGAGAATCATCAATGTTGCCACCTTCTTCAAGTTCTTTTAAATATGACTTGACATCCTAGGAAAAAATTAAAGCTAGTGATTGCATTGCTGCTAGATGTTTGCATTGATGCTAGATTGGCCTATCAAGGGATTGTACCTCTTTAGGAACAATACTCCTCGTCCCCCACTTTTGGCACTCGCCCACGATTTGGTTATTTGGGTTGTAAAAGAGGTCAGCGTACGTTTTTTTCCTTCTAATTTGTTATTGTTCACAGTTCTTGAGGTGGATTAGCCTATCATAGGTTCATGACTTCTTTATTTTAAAATATGTTACACTTGATGCTTGATGTGTTAAGGTCCAGTGGTGGCTACCTCCATTATTATTTTCAGCATCACAAGAGATGAGAAGGGTTTTATATATTTTCATTATTCTTGATGCTCGAGGACTGAACTTCGCTTGTGATTGGGGTACAATGACTTCAAGAATTTGTGAATAAGAAAAAAATCATTGATTAAAAGTCTCTATGGATCACAACCACTTAGTGTGACTGGTAATGTAAGTCCTTTAGTGGAAGAGTTCACCATCAAACAAGGGGTTGCTCTAATTAGAGCACACAATGTTTTCAAATCCAAATTGACCAAGTTTCTAAAGTATGACAAAATGAAAGATCAAAACATTGACTTCTAAAGACCGCACTTATATATCATATAGATGCCCTTTGTAATAACATGTTAAGGTTTGTAAAAGTTTGTGATACGTTTTATGTTACAGTTGGAATCGTAGTGTGTTAATGTTTGTAAGAGTTTGTGACATATTTTTAGTATGAATTTTGGTTCAGTGTGAACATTGATTCTATTTAAGGGTGTTATCTCAACGGAAGAGCACCTACCTTATAGGTAGGAGGTTAGTGGTTCGATTCTTCCATGCCCTATATACGCAAATCAATGACTTATTAGAAACAATCAATGACTATATAAATGACCAGTTAACATTAATTAATGACTAAATAAATGATGTGTTAACAATAATCAGTGACTAATTAAATGACTAGTTAACAACAATCAGTAACTAAATAAATGATCAGTTAACAACAATCAATTACTAAATAAATGACTAGTTAACAACAATGAATGACTAAATAAATGACTAAATGTAGTACCAAACAACGATAATTAATGACCAAATAGAAAGAATTAATGACCAAATAACAACAATTAATGACCAAACAAATGACTAAATATATGGCCAATGCATGACACAATTTAAGGAATTTATGACCAAGTAATATAAGACTATTTTGATTGGGTGATAAGTGATTGCTAATTTATGACCAATGGTCACGTGACCAAATTTATTCATTTATCACCCATTTTTAGTCATTTTTTAGTCACTTATCACCCATTTTGTACCAGTGATTACTCTTAGACCAAATGATCATATGCTAAAATAATTCACTCTAGAGGTGGCCAGTCTGTAAATGATACTTAATAGCAATCGATGACCATGGTTAGTAATACATCACACGATAGTAATGCTTCAACATGCAAAGCATTTACCTCTATAATGAGATGTCCACCTCAACGCAAAAGGATCTGACTTGACACATAAGTCTCGAGCCTTGTCCAACAAGAATTTACAACATCATCACTTTGATATATCAAAGCATTCACCTCAACACATGAGGAATAACCTTTTATACTGAAGGCTTAGTCATTCTTGAGTCCAACCCAAGTAGTGCATAAGAATCAAGCCTTTGAACACATAAGTGAGCTCCCTCTTGCACCAAAGTATCTGGTGTTCTTCTCGACTAATGAGGAACATAACATAAATATAGAGAACCAATATCAACATTTGGTTCTTCACAATATCGAAGTACAGGTTTGGATTAGCTTCGCTCTCAGAGACACCCAGTATATGAAAATAGCCGTCAATTCTCAAATACTAAGCCTTCAAGGTTTGCATAAGCCTATATAAGGCTTTCTTCAATTTTCATACATGGGACTCCCATAAACTACAAACTCCTAATTTTGTTGTATGTAAACCTCTTCCTTAACCTTACTATTGAGGAAGTAGTATGCACATATATTTGGTGAAGCTTACATCCTAGAACAAATGCAAGTGACATAATAGCTCGAATAGTGGTGTACCTGACCATAGGAGTGAATGTCTCATCATAGTCTATGCCTTCTTTTTGAGAGAAACCTCGGTCAATGAATCTAGCTTAATAATTTTCAATACTACCATCAGCAACATGCTTGAACTTATAAGTCTGGAAGTCATTATGGAATTCATTTCAGGTTTAGGAACACCTTCCTAAACATCACTATAATAGACTCGTATTCCTCTACCATTGCATCTTTCCAGACTTGCTACTTAGTAGCTTCTTCATAGGTGGAAGGTTCTGAATCACCGATGTGACTCATCTGTGCAACATACCCTGAATATTTGTCAGGTTTCTTTCATTCTCTGGATGAGCCTAAAGGTTTTCCATGCCTCTCTTCATCTTTTAGAATATCTTGCCCCCATGCATATCCCCTCTTAGCACGAGGTTCATCATCTAGTTCCACTGGTTCTTCAAGAGCCAGCAAGTCTGAGGACTCTTCTAGATTATCCCTCTCAACATATGAATGGGAAGAACCATAATCTAGGTCCTTCACCATGGGATTCTCATGCTCCTTCATGTTTATACCGTACTGAATATTTTTCTATCGCTTGAATGCAGCCTCTTCATGGAATGCCACATTTTGATTGACTTCAATGTGTCTTTCACCCGACACATATATTCTAAAGTCTTTGGATGATTCACTATAACTGACAAAGGTTCCTTTTTTCCCAGATGGATCCTTCTTTTTCCTCTTCTCTTTTGGGATCTTCCATAGCATGTACTATATGAGATTTACTATTCACAAATAGAAGAAAACTATAACATATACTAATCATGTTATACTATAACATACTTCCTAATTCAAGGAATACAGATTTACATATAACTATAATGAAATCTATTAAAAAAAAGATTTAGATCTGATTCACAGTAGCAATCAAAATACAAATAATTATCTTTTATTTGTTTTGTGGGATCCCTCTTGATCTCTGCTTCCTTACAAAGATAAATGGAGTCCTTATATATTCATATTCTTTCTTGACGAAATCTCACTAAATCTTAATCTTGCAAATTTGGTCACATGCAAGAGTTAGCGAATCTCTGCATGGGTGAAGGAGACCTCATGCAAAATATAGTGAATCACTACATGCTTTGTATCTTGAACTCATCAATCCTGTCTTCATCCTTGCCATAAGAGCAAGGTTTTCTAATTCTTTGGTGCACATAGTCTTGCTTTGTATTCATCCTTCCTCTTGGAGGAAGTCATGCCACAATCTTTCAAAGTTAGGTTTCACCTCTCTGCCATTAACAACATCCAAGAATGTCTCCCATGAGGACAGGAGACCATCAATAGCAGTTTGAATGAGGTCATCATCATCATCCACTGCTACTCCAATGCTAGCAAGTTGATCTCTTACATGAGATATCTTTGTAAACAAAGAAGCCACACTCATCCTTCTCCATCTTCAGATTCCAAAGCTCGTTCTTCAATGCTTTCTTTTGACTTGAAGCCTTCAAGTTGGTCTTCCGGTCTTACTAAGATTGATGCCATTGTTGTTCAAGTATTGTGCTCAACTTCTCAGGATCTACATAGGCTCAAGATTTCTTTGCCAAAACTGATCCCCTTCACGCCTTGAGCTTTGATACCATGTTGAATTTTTGTGCAACTATGTTAAGCTTTGATCTTTAATCCTTTATGTGAGAAAATATTGAATAATTGAAATCAATGAACCATTCAAACACATAAACATTCAACCATAACACAAGATGTACCCTGGGGAAAACACTCAAAACAATGAGGATGAAAAACACTAGCAAATCTTCAGTGTATAATTATGATAGATAACAGAGAATCTCTTTTACAATATCATATTGCTTTCAACACCCTAGGTGCAAGATAAGAGAGAACAAACACCCCAGGTGTAGATACTGAGCAATAGATAATAGAGATAAGTCGGATGAACTTTGCAATGTGTCCAACACATTAATAAATAACAAGAATTAGTGCCATGCAAGATGTAGTGAATCAATACATGGGGAATTAGCCTCCCATGCAAACCATAACGAATTTCCTTCTTGGATAATTGTTGTGCTCCTTGGTTTCTTCAATCCTGCATAATCAATGCGCAATGCCTTTCTTCTTTGAAATTAAATCATGCTCTTCTAACTTTAGAGTGAACTCACCTCTTAACTGGATGTAGGATCACTTACTTAGGATTCTATAAACTCAAGTGTCATCATGCAATAGTTGTAACTCAATTGTTGTAACTTAAGTGTCGTCTTTTAGTTTAACTAAAGTGTCGTCATACGAAACACTTTAGTTAAGTAATTCATTTTTATTAACACTTTAGTTAACTATTCGTAACTAAAATTATGTTGATTGATTTAATGAAGTGATCACTGTTGGTTATCCTTTAATTAACTAATGCATACATTGTTGCTTTAACTGAATCTTGACAATATTTAACTGAGGCATATATTGTTACTTTAACTTAAGGTTTAACAATATTTAACTGAGGCATACATTGTTACTTCAACATGATCTTTAACTGAAGATTTAACAATTTGAGTTCAAATTAATCAACTGAAGTCATCTCATGAGCAATTTGAATTCTTTTTGTTCTCTTTGAATTTATCTTTACTTCTTATGTTTACTTCATGGTCAATATGTGCTAAATTATTTTATCTGTCATATTAGATCATTCTAAGGAGATTTGTTGGGTGCTGTGATCATATTATATTAATCTTGGACCAAATGATCATATGATAAAGTAATTCACTCTACAGGTGCTTAGTCTCTAAAGGAGACTTAATAACAAT
This sequence comes from Pseudotsuga menziesii, assembly GCA_001517045.1. Lineage (NCBI taxonomy): Eukaryota > Viridiplantae > Streptophyta > Pinopsida > Pinales > Pinaceae > Pseudotsuga > Pseudotsuga menziesii. The sequence goes on along the minus strand of LPNX010511527.1, from coordinate 185,395 downwards.
CGGTGACCATGGTTAGTAATACATCACACAACATTAATGCTTCAACATGAAAAACATTTACCTCTATAACTAGAGGTCCACCTCATGTCCACCTCTATAATTGGAGATCCACCTCAACACATGAGGATATGACTTGACACATAAGTCATAAGCCTTATCCAACAAGACTTTACAACATCATCGTTTTGATATATCAAAGCATTCACCTTGTAGCCAAGGAAAAACCCTAGCTACGTGCAGAAGCACCTGCCCTTTCGTCTATAGGACGAAAGGGTAGAGTCTCCGAGAATAAAACAAAGAAAACCCTGCAAAACACTGTTAGAAACAAACAGAGAAAACCCTACAACAAACCATTAGATATAAACTAAGCATGATCATCTACAGATTGCAAGATAAATAAACCAAGCTGAATCGGTATGCCTTCCTATCTAGTTTGAAAGAGGGCCACCATGCCCAAACTCTGAAACTGCCTCTCCATAGACTGGAAATGGATAGAGCTTTGGCTCAACACACCAAGGGAATGGGAATGATCAAATGGAGGAATGGAGCTATGAGGGATGAATAGCTTGAGAGTGAAAGGGATCTCAAGATACTCATGCGGGAATTATAACAACAGGGAGAAATAGGAGTGTTTGATGGTGACCCACACCCCTCCTTTTATAGATTTTTTCTCCACTTAGGGATTTTAGCCCCTGGTCAGGGTTTTGGGCCCGACCTAGGGTTTTAAGCCCTTTTTCCTTATTTCGCAGCTCCTTTTGGGGGATTTAAGCCATTTTAGGGATTTTAGCCACTTTTTGGGCCTTTTAGCCCCTTTGTGAGCCTTTTAGATCCTTGGTGAGCTATTTTTGCTCTTTTGGAGTTTTTAAGCCTCTTTTTAATTATTTTTGAGCCTTTGGGAGAAAATCATAGGCTAAAGATGGGTGTGGGGGTCAAATGGGTTAGGAGATGGATGTATGCAAATGGTGCAGGCTAGATGGAGCATGGTGAGCAAATTTTTATGTGAACAGATTGCCCCCCTGATGTGTGAGGGCAGGAGCTCATTGTATGGCCGATGAACATCATTGGATCATTAGGATAATGGAGAGACTCGTGAAGAAGCAGTGCTTCCTCGTTCGGGACATGGTGGATTTTGGTTCCCATAAATGGGTGAGATACAATGAATATGTGACATGTATATGGATGAGGTGGGCATCCCCATGCTCGTAACAATGTCAAAATAATAATGTGATCTAGGCTCGAAAATGCAATAGCAGATGATGTACAACTATTGTTACATAATGGTTGCCTCAATAAGAGGCTGAACACAATATTGATATGAAGAACTGATACATCAGACCCATGGAATTCTCATGGAATGCTATAGCCCCATAACTGATGATCTGCTGGATCTGGGATAGTACCTAACTGTAGGGAATTACCGATGGAGAGTCAGAGTCTCTGTGGTACAATATTCAGCATCAGTCATGAATCTATAGAGAAGCACTGCTCTGGGGCTTTTGAACACTGTTTCCAACGCAAGCCGAAAATCACAAGGGACATGAACCTGTTTGGGTCTCTTTATAGACTCACCAATGTGCTAGAGTAAGGTGACACCTAGGGTCTTCAACCAAATACTACACGAACAAATACCTTGTATGAATATCAACGGTGCGATGATGTAGCTGGAGTCGAGCATGTGAGACACAACCATCCTGAGAGGCACTAAAGACTCCTCTAAAGTGGTCCAAGGAAATCATCATTGAGGTCAATGAAACTAGGATAAATGGACCTATGGGTCTATCCTCCGAAATAGACGTGTTGTCATTGACAGAGGGATACCTACAACTGATCAAGGTAATGATGTTTCCTTGACCAAAAGTGTGAGGGAGATAACCAAGGGTGTGAGACAATCTGGGGATTGACACACTGAATTAGGGAACAGAGGAAGTAGGGGTACAGGGGACTCAAACTTCCTTTGTTCAGAGTATGATGACGGGGATGACCTGGCAGCAAATGAAACTGATTCATAGGAGAGGGATCATAGCTGTAATACCGAGAATGTAATTGCCGATGGGACGTACTTGGGGGAGGGAGACACTTTTGGTGTTCATGGGGTCCAAGGAAGACTCATCCCATACTACTCTGAACAAAGGTGACCCAAAGGGGGAATTCTATCGAACTGTAACATGTGGGGTGGTGTCTAAAGACACCATTATGGTACAACCTTATGGATTTTTAGTGAGCCCAACAAAGTAAATGCTCGATGGTGCTTTCAATTTTAGAGAGTCTGAAAGCATGAAGAAGAATCCAGTGGGGTCTCTTTTTCATTGATAGTCTCCGGTGCCTGAAAAAGGATAAAAGTGTACATAGGAGAGCTCACCCATCCTTTAGGGGATGGGAGACTTCTTTACCATTGGTAATCCAATCAGGCCGGGAAAGGTTAAACCTATATTGACTGGACGATCATTCAAATACTTTTACGAGCATTAACAAAACCAAGTTTGCTCGGCGATATTTTCTTTATGAGAAGGATGGAAAAGAGATTAAAGACAACCCATGATGAGTTTTTTCGTAAAGTTCGGTCCCACTTCCCGAGAAAGCATAAAAGGACGCAGAGGGAAATGTTCTTGGCTTTGAATGTGCCAAGGTGGTCCTTTTCATGTGCTATTTTAAATAGTCCATAAAAGGAGGTAAATGAGACGATGTAGACACACTTTCCTATACTTTAACGAGTAGGAAAGGAAGCAAGGGCGCTCAACAATCTTTTCATTCTTTTAGGAGTCAGAAAAGAGCTTAACATAAACTCCATTATGGTCAACCAAGTTGGGGGCACTAGTGGTGCCCCATTGTGGGACAATGAAAAGTGGTCAAAGCTGACCAACCGTGTAGTATGGATGGAGTAGGTGGCTCTTGAACATACCAATACATGCACGAGTCGGTTCGCAGCAAGGGCATGCAAATTGATGCAAAGGAGGCACACAAATCGAGGTGACCTCCGGACAAGGGTTCGAAGAAGAAAGTATTAAACATGAGACAATGGTCTCATCAAAATACAGAGGACAGAAAACTAAACCCATAGGTGTGAGGGGTGTGTCCAACAGACTTTGGATGACTCGGACTAGCAGCTAATAGTGCTGCCCCTAGTGCATTGGTGCACTTAGGTTTTATGTATCACGATGTATATTCAATTGAGAAAAAATATGTATCTTCTCATTTTGTACTGGACATATTTTGGACATGCGACTTATATATATATATTTGAAGCATGTGGATGCGCTTTTATAATTTTTATATGTGAGTCTTTTATGATGATGTGAAAAAATTCCTAGATGATGTATTTTTACATGTGTATGCATATTTATGTGAAATGATGCATGATGCAGTTTTTTGTATGCTTCCTATATGCGACGATGAATATGCCAATTTAGAATGTCATTAGCCATTTGATCTGCTACACTATTGAGGTTCCTGGGAACATGTGTGAATGTGATGGGTTCAAATGTTTTAACCATCTATTTAGTGCGCAGGAATTTTCTGAAGAGGCAGGGATCACGTACCCGGTAGCGATTATTCAACTGAGAGAAAAGCAATTGGGTGTCTAAGAAGACATCGAGGTGGTGAATACCCAACTGGAGGGAGCCAAGAGGCATGTTACACCATCATACTCAGCTTGATTGTTGGTTGCAATGCCCACACATATTCCATCAATATGGATCAACTCATGTGATGCCAGACGGGGAGTAGATGACCCATGCATCCAAGGCGAGGTTTGGAGACCATATGCTTGCTCCGTTAACAAATCCAATGTAGTGACACGATGTAGGATCCATCTGGAGCAGTCAAGGAAACAATATGTAAGACTCATTTCAAAAAATGTGTAAAACAAAAAAGACAAGACTATGATACAAGTGACTCATTGGTGATGTTAAGCATAAAATTTCTTGAGGTAGATCCCATTATGGGGATTCTCCAAGAGTTTTCCATCAGAATCAACAAGAATGTATGCCCCTTTTCCAAGGCAATGGTGGACGAAATATAGGCCATACCACATTGACTTGAACTTGCCTTTGCCCAACCTATCGTTGGCTTGGTCATAAAATAGAACCATATCGCCTTCACTAAAGGTGCGAGGGTGGACATGGGAGTCATAACAGGATTTTGAGTGGGTTTTCGTTGCTTCAATGGCTTGGAGAGAAGCCAGATAGTCCTCCACGGTTTGTTCAAGATGGAGGAGTTGTTCTTCCAAAGGGAAAGTATCAGGAAGGAGTTCCATAGCGAGGAAGAGTGATGGGATCTGGCACTCTATAAGGAGTACTGATTCGATGTTGTGTACTAGGAGGAAAGGGGTGAAACTGTTGGTGGTCTTCACAGATGTGTGATAAGCCCATAGGGCGGAGAACAACATGTGGTGCTAGTTGGTTTTATGGTTTCCTACCATGCTTTGGAGCATAGTTTTGATAATTTTGTTGACTGCTTCAACTTGGACATTGTCCTGGGGTAGTAGGAAGATGAGTACTGGTGTTCGAACTTCAACATGGTTGAAATCTCAGCCAAAACAACGTCTTCAAAATGTGAACCATGGTTTGAGACCAACTGTTTCGGAACACCAAAGTGCGAAATGACATGGTTAAAGAAGAAACGTGCCGCCATTTTACTTTTGCAATCGAACATGGGCATGGCCTCGACCCACTTGGTGAAGTAATCAACAGCCACAATGATATATTTATGACCATTGGCCGAGGTAGGGTAGATTGTCATTGAGTCGATTTCCCATTTACAGAATGGACCGACTGTGACCATAGGGTTTAATGGTGGAGGGGGGGTTCTTGCCTTTGGGGAAAAGAGCTGACATTTATGGTAGTGTTTGACTACCTTGATGCAATCAGCAAAGATAAAAGGCAAAAAATAGCTGACATGTAGAATATTATGAACGGTCACCAGACCCGAAAGGTGGCCCCCATAGGCTCCACTGTGACAATCGTTAAGGACTGTCGCGGCCTCATCATGGGTGAGGCAACAACATAAGATGGTGTCAATGGCCCGACAATATAAAACATCTCCAATAAGGAGACGACGAGGGGCTTAATGTTGGATGCGTCGCCTATCTTTGCGGTTTAAGTGGGCTGCAAACTTTTGGGTGCGCAAATACAGAAGGATGCCCCCATACCATGGGTATTCCGTGGATATGACGAATAGGAAGTCATCGGGAAGGTCGTCCTTCAGCGACGGCGGTGTGGGCAACAGGGGCAGATCTGTCATGAGCGCAGCTAGCGCTGGTGCCTTGGTGCTTTTTGGGGAAACCAACTCCAAGTCGAACTCTTAGAGAACAAATACCCACTTGGACGCATGGACTTGCAGGAGGCGAAAACTTAAGAGGTACTGAATTGGGTTGGAATCAACCACTACTTGGGTATGGTTTGCAATAATGTAGTGGCGCAGTTTCTGGGCTGAGAAGAAAACGATGAGGGCCAGTTTCTCCTCGAGTGAATATCGTAGAGGGGGACCTGTCAGCTTCTGTCTATCGTAATAAATTACGTGCTCTTGACAAGCATCATCTTCCTGGACCAAGACTCCGGCAATGGCATTTTTCAAGGCCAACACATAAAGGATGAAGTCTCGAGTGAAGTCAGGTGCGGCGAGTAATGGTGCGGAAGCCAGGGCTTGTTTGAGTGCATCAAACGATTCCTGTGCCTGCTGATCCTGAACAAAGGGAATGTTGGTACGGAGCAAGCATATGAATTCGTGGGATTTTGTTGCATACTCTACTACAAAGCGACAAAGGAATTTGGCCTTGCCTTGGAGGCTCTGTAGTTGGCACAAAGTTCATGGTGAAGGGAAATCAAGAGTAGCTTGAACTTTGAGAGGGTCCACCATTATCCCTTTGTGGGACATGATGAAACTAAGCAGACGGCCTGCTGGGACACAAAAAATGAACTTGAGGGGGTTCAAGCAAATTTTGTACTTGCGACTTTACAAAAAGACTTACCACAAGTCGTCTATGTGTTGTGCTCAATTCCGTTATCGAGTGGTAAGGTCGTCTAGGTAGACCGATATTATGTGGATGAGGTCATGGAAGTAATACGTCATGGCGCACTGGAAAGTGGCTCCAACATTATTTTGACCAAAGGGAATTAATCGATATGCGAATGTGCCCCAAGGGGTTGTAAACGCAGTCTTGTAACGATCTTCGTTTCGGATCTGAATTTGGTTGTATTCAAAAAATTTGTCCATGAAGGAAAAGACTTCATGTCTGACATAGACATCAATGATCTGAATTTGTGTCTTTGGTACATGCCCAATTCAGATCACGGAGGTTTGTAAAAACACAAATGGTACCCTGTTTTTTATTCATGGGCACATGATTTGAAACCCACGTTGTGTAAGCAATGGGGTAAATGAAGCCGACTGTGCGCAACTTCTCAATTTCTACTTTAACCGTGACAGCTTTGGAAGGATTGATTGACCGTTTCTTTTGGCGCACAGGTACCACGTCAAGCCATGTGTCAATGTGGTGCTCAACAATTGATGGATCCAATCCAGGAATTTTAGTGTAGGACAAAGCAAAGATCAACAGTTTTGGCAGAAAACGTGACCAAACAGAGGTGAATTTTCCAGAAATTCAATTTGGCCGTTTTCCATAGTTGAACGATTTGCAAATGGGTGTGGGGGTCAAATGGGTTAGGAGATGGATGTCTGCAAATGGTGTAGGCTAGACGGAGCACAGTGATCAATTTTTTAATTTAACACACCTCAACACATGAGGAATAAAATTTTATATTGAAGCATTAGTCATTCTTGAGTCCAACCCAATAATTTTACTCCAAGTTCTTG
>LPNX010511527.1:163172-178508 GCA_001517045.1 Pseudotsuga menziesii | reverse complement strand
CCCTACCTCAACACATGGGGCCCAATCCTGGTTGCACAAAATTGGCTTGGAGAATGAATCATGATGCTATACTTTTAACACAACATTTAGTTGAAAAAAACGTAGACATCTTTATTTTGCAGGAAATTATGTGCTTAAGCTGTACGATCATTGACAAGGTAAAGAGTAATATAAAAGGATATAAAGAGTCATTTACTCCAATTTCTTGAGTCCAACTTAGGCTCCCTACCTCAACACATGGGGCCCAATCCTGGTTGCACAAAATTGGCTTGGAGAATGAATCATGATGCTATACTTTTAACACAACATTTAGTTGAAAAAAAAGTAGACATCATTATTTTGCAGGAAATTATGTGCTTAAGCTGTATGGTCATTGACAAGGTAAAGAGTAATATAAAAGGATGGGAATTTTGTGGCACGAATGGATTTTGTCTCTTAGGGGGTTTGTTGACAAGGTGGAGAGCCCAAGAATTTCAGTTTCTCAACAACGGGTGATGGTTCAATTGTGAAGTGTTTGGATTGTTTTATGATCTACGAGGTCTTGTGATCCAAACTTGATCTACCAGTTGTTATTTTTTTATCATTTAGACAATATGATCTTAGGATCTTATCTGAGAGAATAACATGCACATAAATCAATCACAAGAGACAATAGACACAAAGATTTTCCCTTGGGAAACCATAAAGGAGAAAACTCCGCAACTTCCTCAGAGATAGAATGAGCACCAATGGCAGCAGTAAAACCCAAAGATAGAAAGATGATCTCCAACAACTATTCTCTCTCTCACTTGTGTGAGCTCCTCTTCTCTCACATATGTGCTGTAGCTGGGTGAGTTTGTGTGTCAAATAGAGAGGCTCACTCTCTATTTATACTAGTTTTCGACTTGACAATTACTTACTAGGGCCGAATTCTCTAGGAGAGTCTAATAACCCCAATGCCCCACAACTATGGGGACTTTTACCCCGACTTACAAAGGAGGGTTAATATCTATGACTAGGCTTGATTACATTAATGGTTATCCCGATAGGAACATCAGGGACCAATGAAATAAAATATATAAAATATAAAAGTGAATACATTCTGTTGAGGCCTGGAAATTCGCAGGCAACAACAGCAAGGGATTCTCCCCAGTCAACGTTCCCAACTAGCCCGTGACTGTTTGGTACAGGGAATCCGTCCGGTTTGCGGTCCGGCTACCGTAGGTCAAGTAACAAAAACTAAAGGGTTTACTGGTTGCGGCCCGGTCCACCGTATATATTTTTGTATTTTTTGACTTAAAGTATGATATGCACGTGCCTAATTAACCATGCAGGGTGATAAAGGATGCAAGGAGTAGTCACAACGTGATGCGCAGGTTCTTACCTTTCGTCTTAGAACTCACAAGCATCTAAATCACATATGCAGCGATAAAGTAAAACTATCTATCTATCTATCTATCTATCTATCCCCGAGGAGCCAAATTGTAACTTATTTATTAGTAATGTGTGTTGTGCATGCATTATAAAGAGAAATTATTTTATGCTGATATTCCTTCCTACAACACATGAACGATTAAAGATATTTAGACAATTAGATACCTAATTGTTTATGAACAACATGCATTACTCATGGTGGTAATTTCACAGAATAAACCAGAAATCATTTAACCCAGAACATAGGCTCTAAGAGTTAGAACGATCTCACAGTTAATGGACAAAAACTGGAAAAACGAAATAGTTCATCTTTCACCAATCCATAGCATAGGATTTGAACGTCCCACCAAAATTTCTCCGACAGGCAAACAATAATTCTTTATTGCAAAAAAAAGTAGTTCTTCTTACAATATCTCTTTACATGTCTAACTGGGAAAAAGCCCCTTGTCAATTCTAACTTTCAAATATTTAAACTAACAGTTGACCGCTTGGGCTGCCCTCCCAAACGCGTGACCTTTCGGTCTCTCAAAACGTTTCGGATCCCTACTTTTATCTTTTCTGTGTGCACTCATGATCCGTTTAGTAACTGACATCTTTCAGGTCTGCGCCTTTGTCATTACTGATCTTTGCCTTTTGCTTCGCTTGTCCTCCTTGCGATCCTGCCGGTTTCGGTTCGATCTTTGTCAAAACTGTCCAGCTATGCCTTTGCGCCGTGGTCATCTCAACAGTCCCTTGAGTCCACCTGCAATAAATCAATGTGCATCATTCATTGTGATTGCATTCTAAAACAAAACGTCAAATTATATCAACCAAAACGACTACTCAATAAGAAAGATCATATGCATGACTGTTATAAGAACTTTCACAAACGCCAATGCCACCACCTTGTCCACCTACGGTTTTGAAAGAAATCTCCGATGATGGAAAATGAAGAACTCATCGGTGGCTTAAGATGCTAACCTTGGCAGGGTAAACTCATTCACAGCCGCATAAGCGGGTCTTAACAGGAGACGGGTACGTGGAAACATGTAGGCCTATCGGAGTCGAAAGAGTTATGACCTAAGCTGTGGGCGGGAAAACTTCCAATCGGAAATCAGAAAGACATCGACATCGGAAGCCAAGTGCTTTGCACAGCCGCAACGACGGAAGAGAAGAAGGTTATAGACATGCGACTAGAGGGCCGACATGCATCGGCGGGCGGAGTACTTATACATCGGGTGGCAAAACCACTAAGCTAACTGTCGAGACATCCGCATTGGATCTTCGCAAGACTAATCGTCGGAGTGATAGCGGAATCAAGAGCCGCAACGGCGGAATCATAAAGGACAAACATTCCGCAATAGGTAAGGTCTTCATCAGAGGAGAAATCAACTAAATGACCGGAAGGCTAGTGCTTTTGGAAGCCGCCACGGCGGAAGACCAAGACTTAAGGAGCGGCGAAAGGAACAACGTGAGGTTTGAAAAGTCAAATCGATAATTGGGAGACTTCACAATCTGCCGTCTGCAACTGCGGAGAACGAAGTCACAAGATGTTCCGACGCGAAACCAAAGGTCAGCTGATTAAGACAAACGTATCGAGAAAAAATGTCGAAGCTAAAACTTGTTATTTCTCCGCAACGGTGGGAGCGAAAGCAAATGAACTTCCGATTCAAACACACTGAAAACGCATTCCAAGGCAATGATAAAGCTTAAACAAATAGTGGATCATTTCAAGCATTAGAAAGGTCTTTCTGAAGAATCATTAGATCAAATCAAATAAGAAAATCAAATCAATATAAGCAAAAGGAGGGTCCCGAAATTTTTTGAATTTTGGGAAAATGTTGCAGCTGCAACAATTGGCGACTACCTGGTGAACCCCATATTTCTGATTTAACTCCTCCCCAGTAAAAGACTGTCTAGCTCAAAATTGAAATCTTCTAGATGTTTGTATTCCTAAGCTGGCCAACCCATACATTTAAATCATTGAGAAGCAGTTCATTCATTGGGAAAAGGTGACATCAGAAATATTTGCAAGTCTGAATAACTCTTTTGAGGCCTAATAAGTGAGATTTATTTTACCCGTCCTTAGGTAGTTTCTAGCTTGGACACCACAGGATTGTAACATATAGTAAACAACACTATCCCTTTGTTCCTCATTCCCATGCCAACTGCACTTTTGTGCCATTTGAACTTTAGTTCTTTTGAGTCCTCCATCTGCATTTCTTTCTGAATTTTATTTAGGCTCCTTTATCCATAGTGTCCTTTTGTGTGAGAGAAGACTTTACTTTTCATCTCATGGATGGAGAGGAACTTTTGGCAATTTGAAATTCATGCTTTTGATACTTTGCTTTGATATGTATTGTTTCTTTAAGGAGTTTTGACTCTTGATAGCTTTTAGATTTTCTGAAATCATGGCACGGGATCATTTATATATGATATATTGTTTACCTTGCTTCCTTTCCGTGGGTCCTTTGCTGCCACTCCCTAGGACATTTTAGATGTGAAATGGATGGAACCTCGAAATAGTATTCCAGACTTCTTAATTCTGAGCTATTTACAGGGGTTAAGTAGGACTTCAATGAATACATTGCCAATTAGGAACACTGCTACTAGAAGACATTCTATGTTTTAAAAGCACAGTATTTTGCTCAAGATTTCAGTTAATTAAGAAGGCTAGTGCTTTTGGAAGCCACCACGGCGGAAGCCCAAGACTTAAGGAGCGACGAAAACAACAACACGAGGTCTGAAAAGTCAAAGCGATAATCGGGATACTTGGCAATATGTCGTCCGCAACTGCGGAGAACTAAGTCACAAGATGTTCCGACGCGAAACCAAAGGTCAGTCGATTAAGACAAACACATCGGGAAAAAATGTCGAAGCTAAAACTTGTTATTTCTCCGCAACGGCGGGAGCGCAAGCAAATGAACTTCCGATTCAAACACACTGAAAACGCATTCAAAGGCAATGATAAAGCTTAAACAAACAGTGGATCATTTCTAGCATTAGAAAGGTCTTTCTAAAGAATAATTAGATCAAATCAAATAAGAAAATCAAACCGATATAAGCAAAAGGAGGGTCACGAAATTTTTTGAATTTTGGGAAAATGTTGCAGCTGCAACACATTCCAAAGTTACAAATACATCAACACTCCCTCTTAACTAGGAAGGTATTCTTTTGACACAATTCATCATCACAAGTCTTCATCACTTTATCAAAGCTGGATCATCATCAAAGCTAGATCATCACTGGATCATCATCAAAGCTGGATCATTACTAGATCATCATCACTGGATTATCATCAAAGTTGGATCATTACTGGATCATCATCATCACTTCTTTCGCTATCTCGATCAAATGGTTCTATCTCTCAATTCTTCTCATCACAGGAAGTTCTACAGAGCCAACCTTTTTTCATGCTGGTTGCAAGCCTAGCCTCCATGTAGGTATTCATCAATAGAGCCAACCATTTTTCATGTTGGATGTATTGCCTTGCTCTTGCAAGGACTTCCCCTACAGAGCCATTCCTTTTTCATACTTGATGCAGGCCTCTAAAGAGCCAACCCTTTTTCATGCTAGATGTGGCTCTACAGAGCCAACCCTTTTTCATGCTGGATGTAGGAATCTACAGAGCCAACCCTTTTTCATGCTGGATGTACGTCTACAGAGCCAGTCCTTTTTCATACTGGATGTAGGCCTCTACAGAGTCAACCTTTTTTCATGCTGGATGCTTTTCTACAAAGCCAATCCTTTTTCATACTGGATGTAGGCATTTCCCTCTGAAAGGTATTTTGCTACAAAGCCAGTCCTTTTTCGTACTGGACGTAGTTCTATAGAGCCAGTCCTTTTTCATACTGGATGTAGTTCTACAGAGCCAGTCCTTTTTCATACTGGATGTAGGTCTTAGCATTTATATCTGACCATGGGAGGAACCAATCCTGCCACCATGTCAGAAAGGGACAACACTTACATCTGACCATGGGAGGAACCAATCCTTCCACCATGTCAGAAATGCACAACACTTACATCTGACCATGGGAGGAACCAATCCTACCACCATGTCAGAAAGACTCACGGACTCATCGCTTCCCCTTGAAAGGAACCTCGATCTAGAGAACACCAAGCTTCTCCCTGAAGTACTCAAACTTCACTTTGGCTAATGGCTTGGTCAACACATCAACTAATTGTTCATCCGTTGCAACATACTGGAGCTTCATCGATCCTCTTTGCACCATATCCATGATATAGTGATATTTGATCTCGATATGCTTCGACTTGTCATGGAACACTGGGTTCTCCGACAACTTCACACAACTCTTGTTGTCGCAATATATACAAGTAGCATCCAACTGGAGATCAAAAAAATCAGGCAATAGCTTCCTTAGCCACACTGCCTCACAACTAGCCGAACAAGCTGCAACATACTCTACTTCGGTTGTACTTAGTGCCACACAGGACTGCTTCCTTCTAAACCAAGAGATCACACCTGATCCCATAATGAAGAAGCACCCTGAAGTGCTCTTCCTATCAATGGCACTGCCTACCCAATATGAATCCACATAAACTTCCAGGTTAATCTTCTGATTCACCTCATACTTGAGCCCATAGTCAAATGTACCCTTCAGGTACCTCATAATATGCCTTGCAGCAATCAGGTGAACATGTTTTGGATTTGTCAGGAACTAGTTCAATATGTTCACAACAAAGAAAAAATCTGGTCTCGTGTTCTTCAGGTACATCAAGGACCCAATCGTCTGATGATACATCATAGCATCAACTGACTATGATGAAGCATCGCTTAATAGCTTCAGGTTCAATGCCATAGGTGTGGTCATGGCCTTGCAGTCAATCATCTTGAACCTCTTCAGGATCTCTATTGCATACTTCCCTTGTCCCAGGGAGATTCCATCTGTACTCTGCCACAACTCCATGCCTAGAAAGTAGTGCATCATACCCAGGTCTTTCATCTTGAACTTGGCAGCAAGCTTCCTCTTCGTGTCAGCAATCAACCCATCCTCACCTGTTACAAACAGGTCATCTACATACAGTAGGAGTATCATTGGGTTCCCTTCTTCAACCTTGTAGTAAAGGTTGGAATCCGCTTTACTCTTGGTAAAGCCCAAACTAGTCAGGAAGCTGTCAATTCTATCCTACCATGTCCTGGGTGCCTGTTTCAAACCGTACAGGGCCTTCTTCAATTTCCACACATGAGTCTCCCTGTCACGTGTCTCAAAACTGAGTGGCTACTCCACATACACTTCCTCTTCTACTACACCATTCAAGAAATTAGTCTTGACATCCATCTGGTGTATCTTCCATTTCATTATTGCAGCCAGAGCAAGTACTGATCTGATGGAAGTGTATCTGGCTACAGGTGCAAAATTCTCCTCATAATCTATCCCTTCTTTCTGGGAGAATCCACGTGCCACAAATCTTGCTTTATATTTCTTTATGATACCACCTGCAGCATGCTTGATCTTGTATATCCACTTGGAAGTCATAACAGACTTCCCTTATGGTCTTGGGACAACATCCCAGACATCATTCTTCATGATCGAATGGTACTCCTTGATCATATCATCCTTCCATTCTTTCTTTTCTGCTGCTTCTTCATAGTTGGAGGGTTATTTATCAATGATGTCACATAATAGGGCTACATAACCGGAGTAGGACTTAGTTCTTTTCCTCTCTCTGTGCATTTCTTATGGAGACCCATATATTTCCGCACCTTGGATAGCCTCTCGTACCCATCCAGGTTTCCTTTTGTAAGGATTGTTCTCCTGGGGTGGATCTACAGGTTCATGGGGTTCTTCTATTTCTTAATCTTCTTCTGTAGTTGTATCATTCATAGTTGTATCTCGAATCCCGAGTTCTCGTATTTCTTCAAGTTCCGCGTTAGGTCTTTTTATGGATTTGTTGTAAGCTGAGTCTTTGTCAAATTGCACATCCTTGCTGATGTCGATCTTCTTGAATCTTGGGAAGTATATTTTGTAAGCCTTTGAGCTTTCACTATATCCCACAAATATACCCTTGTTTCCTGAAGGATCTAACTTTGTCCTCTTTTCTTTCGGAATGTGTATGTACACCGGACATCCAAATATTCTGAGATGACTAAATTCTTGTTTCTTTTAGGAGAAGACTTCTTCTTGTGTCTTGTTCTCAATTACTCTATGCAAAGTACGATTCTGTATATACACAACTATCCTCATAGCTTCTTCCCATAGATGCATGGGAAGATATTTATCATGAAGCATTGCTCTTGCAGCTTCCATAATCATTCTATTCTTCCTTTCTGCAACCCCATTATGTTGTGTATTATATGGAGTGGTAAACTCCTTCTTAATCCTTGAATATCTACATAATTCTTTGAATTCATCTAATGTGAATTCTCCGCCATTTGTCTGATCGAAAGGTATTGATTTTCTTCTCTGTGTGGTTCTCGATCAAGGCTTTGAATTCCTTGAACTTACTAAATACTTCATCCTTTCTTTTCAAGAAATATATCCATGTCTTCCTAGAAAAATCATCAATGAAAGAAACACAGTATCCATACCCACTCAATGAACTGGATGACATCGGACTGCATACATTGGAGTGGATGGTTTCCAAGATTCCTTTTTCCTTGCTCTCGCTACTTGGAAATGTCTTCTTTGTGTTCTTTCCTTTCACACATCCTTTGCAAACACCTTCATGTTTTTCCTGTATTTCAGGAAGACCTTCAACAGCTTTGCTTGCAAGTGGTAGTGCCCTATAGTGCACATGTGCAAGCCTTCTATGCCAAAGTTCATTTGCCTCTACTGAGTCATGGACCCAAGCTTTTTCTGGTTGACCCTTTAGCTTATATAATCCCCCCTCTTGCTATCCAATCACAAATACATCATCTATAGTCTTTCCCTTTGGCCACATAAGGAATTGGCCATCTAAAAATTCAACCCTCATGCCTTTTGTGTCTAATGGAGAGATGAGAGAAGGTTCTTATGTAGTCCTAGTACAGCCAAGACATTCTTTATCTTCATAGACTTTCCAGAGTCTAGATTATAGGAGGATTCACCACTACCTTTTATGGGATACTGGTAGTCATCCCCAAGTTTCACCTTGTGGGGTGACTCATGTTCGAATAGTTTCACAAAGGATTCTTTGAATACCGTCATGTGATTGGAAGCCCCACTATATATGAGGCAATCGTTGCTTCCATGTGCGTCATTTCCCATGAGGGCAGAGATCAAAACATATTCTTCATCACTAGAAGAGTCTTCTTCTTTGAATTTCTTCCTCGAAGGTTCATCATCTTCTGCAGTATGAGCATGATGTCTTCTTTTGTAGTTCTTATTCTACTGAGAGCCACCTTTGTTTCTGGGACATTTCTGGAGATGTGTCCTTTCTCATCACAGGTGTAGCATCTGATACTAGATAGATCTCTTATAGGGTTATTCTGGTGTGAATGCTTACCTTTGGGATGATGATGGTCCCTTCTATTTTTCTTGGTGTGTACTATGAGAGCTTGATCTTCATTTCCCATCTTTTCTTCTCAAGCTACTATTTGGGCTTCTTCTTGTGAGCATTCCTCCCACAGTCTACTGAAGGTGATTAACTTTCTTCTAGCACAAATCCCTTGAATGAAGGAGTCCCATGACCTAGGGAGACCATTCAAGGTGGTCATCACAATTTCTACATTCTCTACTTCTTCACCCACTGATTCAAGCTGTTCTTTGATCTGGGAGACCCTTGTAAAGTATGATTGTATGGTATCTGCATTCTGGATCTTCACATTCTTCAATTTATTTCTCAAAGTCATCTTCCAATTTATGTTCTTCCCTTCAAATAGCTTGGTCAAGGAATCAAACATTTCCTTAGGTGTCTTTAGGGAGGACACCTATGGTATGAGGTGATCCTTGATTGAATTAGAAATAGTCATCTTGGCCTTGATCAAGTTCTTATTGTGTAAGGCCTTAGCCTCATCTCCCTCTGGAACTGGAACCTCTCGACTTATGTAGGTGTCCAATTCATTTTCTTCAAGAACCAATGAAATCCTATACTTCCATGCTCAGAAGTTTTCAAATCCTTCAAGCTTTTCATCAAGCTTGGTGTGATGAGAAATCTTAACTGAGAACCTCAAATGGAAATACAAAAGATTTAGATATTACCAATTTGAGATGTCGAAATTGGATTTGGATTTGATCTTCCACAGTGTTGGTTTTCTGGTTCAGGGGCAAATTAGGGTTTGACTTTCTCGGAGTTATACCCAACCAAAAAAATTGATCTTGGTCTCTAAACTTTGATTTTGAGGAGGAGAGAAATCCTATGCTGGGCTCACTCAAAAATTCTACTTCTGTGAAAAGCCCTAATTTCCTGTTGTAGTGGTAGGTCAAAAACTGAAAATACTCAGAATTAGATTCTGCTTCGATAGAAATATGCGCCCTTCAATGGAGAGTCAGCCTAGCCTCCTTTTGCTGATGGATTGTGAAGAGAGACCCAAAAAGTAAGAAGCCCTAGCTTCTGTAGTTGCACAATGTCTTCTTCTCATGCAAGCTTTGATACCATGTTAGATTTTTATCACTTAGACAATATGATCTTAGGATCTTATCTGAGAGAATAACATGCACAACAATCAATCACAAGGGACAATAGACACAAATATTTTCCTCGAGGAAACCATAAAGGAGAAAACCCCGCAACTTCCTCAGAGATAGAATGAGCACCAATGACAATAGTAAAACCCAAAGACAGAAAGATGATCTCCAACAGTTGTTCTCTCTCTCTCTCTCACTTGTGTGAGCTCCTCTTCTCTCACCTATGTGCTATAGCTGGGTAAGTGTGTGTGTCAAATAGAGAGGCTCACTCTCTATTTATACTAGTTTCTGAATTGACAATTACTTACTAGAGCCGACTTCTCTCGGAGAGTCTAATAACCCTAGTGCCCCACAACTGTGGGGAATTTTCCCCTGACTTACAAAGGATGGTTAATCTATATGACTTTACATGACTTGATTACATTAATGGTTCTCTCGATAGGAACATCGGGGACCAATGAAATACAATATATTAAATATACAAGTGAATACATTTCGAAGTTACAAATACATCAACACAAGTGGTGGGTTTCCTAGGGGGAGGCTTCGACAACCATCCTGTCATGCTAATCACTTCCTCGAGAGATCCCAAGTTGACTTTGTCCTTTAAATTCAACGCAACTTGACCAACAGATGAAGATTTCAAGAAGTTTTTATCTCATAATGGAATGGTTTTGACGAGCATCTCAACCTTAGTCTAAGTCATAAATTTGAAGACTCCCTTAAAGCTGTTTAAAGAGTTGTTAAAGACTAGGTTGTGTATACACATAAGGAAAGGGATCAATATCTAGCTAAAATTCAAGCTACAATCTAGTTTCTTTTGGATGACTCAGCCTAAGAACTAGTCTAGAATGAAACTCTGAAGCATTGTTGTGATATAGAATTCCAAAAGGCCAAATTATTGAGAGATAGAGAGGCTGAGTTGAGGATGAAAGGTAGGGATACATGGCTGGTGTCAATATATGACAATACAATGTACTTCCACAAGATGATGAAAATTGAAAAAATATCAAGACCATTTGGGAATCAGGTGTTCTATATGGAATAGCTAAGCAAAGATTCTCCAACCTTATTGAACTTGGAATCTAACACTTCTCAAACCTTTACTCGGATGATATTGGGGTTCTAGGATGATATTGGGGTTGCACATGAATGCAAGCATGATATGAAGACTCTAAAATGTCTAGGCATGATCATTAAGCTCAACTCATTTAAATCTGTTGATCAAGTAAGCTAGATATACCTTAGAATGCTCTTAATTCACATTAGTTTCATTCTCCTCAATGTCAACTGGATAGTGGGTTGTGTCTCCTCTATTTCCTATGCTATCCTAATTAACTACTTTGCAACCCACTTATTCACCCCTTCTCATGGGATTCATCAAGGTTTCCCCTTATCTTTTCTTGTTAGTAGTAGGTCTTAGCATACTAATTCTTGAAGCCAAATCCTTTTGCAATATTTAGGGTCCATCTTTTGGGGGTGGACCTACCATTACTCATATGCTTTTTGTTGATGATATTTTCCTTATATCAAACATAGCACTCCATGAAGACAAACCAATCTTTTTATCCTTCAGTTATTTTGTAAAGCAATCCATATGGTGATTAATGAAGAAAAGTCATCCAACTACTTCCTTAATTTGGAAGATCCTAAAATTCATCATCTTAAAAACATCTTCCACTTCCAAAGAGTTAAAAAAAAAATTATGTGGGGCTCAAATATTTGGGATTTGTCATGAATCCAAATTGTTATCACACGAATCACTAACATCGAGATATAGCTAGGATTGAGAATTGGGTTTAACTTTGGTGCAATCGATGGATCTCTAGGGAGCTTGTTTGATTATGGTAAAATTGGTCCTGGAGGCCATCCCAATATATTGGTGCTTTCTGGCCAGCATTCCAAAAGGTTTCTAGGCCATAATCAAAAGGAAATAAATTTCTCTGGCGAGGTAGTGAGTCCTTGAGAATTTTATCGTCCAGTTGGAAGTCCATTACCGATCCCAAATCCATCTAGATTCTAATCACTAAAGAGGGTCTATGGAAAAGGATTATCCTCATGAAATATTGTCACCCTAAGCGTATTCTGAACTAGATTTGGTAGGAGCCTAAAGTATCTAAGGGAGGATCCCTTCATTGGAAGGAAATCATTATCGCCTTCCTTATTAATGGGTAGGATTTATCTTGAAAATTCAGGGATGACAAAAAAGTTCTAAAGGATGAATATGTTATCCCGGGTTGTGATCGAAGGATTTTTCTCTCTCCCATGATCATATAGTTTCTTAGGAACCAATTTTTTTTTCTTATCTGAAATTGCTGACAAAACCTAAATAAAAATATGGAAACATGGTTGGGTCAACACTCTAGTCCTAGGAATCCCTGTTGAATTCTATTAAGATTGGCATGAGTATCTCCAATGTCTAATAAAAGACCACATAAAAATCAGAGATGAGCAAGATGGATTGGCTTGGATCAAACTGAAAGGTGGTGTAGTGTACTTTGTTAAGCAGAGTTATCTCTCTCAAGCCAAAGTCATGGAGAACCCAAGTTTGTGGTTTGCACATCTCTAGAAAGCTAAAGTTCCTCTCAAAAGAAAGATCTTCACCTACATTCTCCTCTCTGGTAAAGTTCTTACTTGGGGAAATTTGCTCAAGCGAAAAACTCAAGGGCCAAGTCGATGTAGTCTATGTAAAATAGTGGTAAAAATATCTATCCATATTTTTTGGAAATTCCCATATAGAAAACAAGTATAGTTCAATATGGAGGCAAGTCTTAACATCAACAATATGTGGCATGAAGGCGACTTCTTTCAAAACCTCAAGCTGTTGTTCACTCGACAAGAGTTGAAACCATTTCATTGCATCCCCTTCTTGATTCTTTGGGGCATATGGATTTCCCGAAATGAATCCATATTTTGAGACCTTTTAATCTCATCCTTCTAATCAGTGGCCCGTATCATGAGTCTCTTCAGTTTCTTCAAGCAAGTTCAGATTCGCCCTTCTCCTTGGGTGATTAGGAACTTAATGATCGATAAGGATAAAGCCTAATTTTTCTTTTTAAGGGGCCTGTCAAGGTCCATACTAGAATTTGGGCATCAAAGGAGTCATTTTTTTCACATATGACAACAATATTTTCTCCTCCGAGTATGCCTATCAAGGGTCAAACAACAAAGCATAATTGGTGGCTCTCAAGGCTCTCCTACACATTGCTTGGGATGAGGGTATCAAAGTGTTACATATATTCGAGGTATCAATTGTAACACCCCGGTTTCAACCCCATGGTATTCAATTGCATATGATGTAAACATTGTATTAAATCATGGCATGGAGCTCAAGGAAAAGGCCCCACCATGGATTTAGTGTTTTATGTTTTGGCAATTAAAATCAATGCCAATGGTTTATGTGCCAGCGAGGAACCATATGTTTGAGACATCATGTAAAATGCAATTTAATAAAAATACCACAACTAGCTATGCACCACAACGTTAAAGAGATGGGGACATGATTTCACAAGGAATATGGGGGGGAATTGTTCAAACCTTGAGCCTATGGGGAAAATCCAAATGTTTAAGGTAAAACCCATAAAGTTGTCAACTACCCTTTTTGTCTTTTTGTGCCAAGTCATCTAAAAGTGGTTGAAGAAGTTATCTCCTTGGGATGGGAAAGGCATGGAGGTCAAATTCAAATTTGGGAGGTCACCCATTTTTGGAAAGTGTGTTTTTGACTTGTGGGGGCAAGTAAGAGCTTGGGAAGGCATGCCCAAGCCATTATGCACCCATGACTTTCATTTCTCACCCATCCTCATAGAGTTTTGGCTCCCTCACGTAGTAGGAAGAGACTGAGCTCTCCCCTCCATGGTTGGGCTACCGTTTCCTCCCCTTCTCCACACTCAGAATGCATTTTGAATGTTGTTGGGGAAAATGGGAAGGAAGGGGCCACGATTTTGGGGTTTGAGGAGGCCATTTTTTCCCTTGTTAGAAATTTGGGAGTTCTCCTCCACGTTTTTCTGCATTTTTCCTATTTTCTCCAAGATGGGAAACTTGTTTTTGGGTTGCCAGCAAGTGGGAGAAGAGACCCACAAATTTTGGGTGTTGTTGAGTTCGTTTTGGCCACTTTAGGGCCATAACAACTCTAGAAAATTGAATTTTTGTCAGAGGGATGTTTTCCCCATTTTATTGTGCCAGTTGTAATTGCAAATCCCGTTTTTGGTAATGCTGAGCGGATGGGAGAATAGATCCGCAGTATGAAGGTTTAATGAGGTCATTTTTACCTCTGTGAATCCCTAGAATGTTTCCTGAAAACGTATTTCCTCATGCTGGGTTGTTTGCCCCAATTGCCATTTCTGTTTTGGTTCCCAAGAATGTTTTGTTCATATCCAACAGTTGTGTATGACTATGTTTTATTAAACAGGTTGACTGTGTTTGATTAAATGGGTTGATTGTGTGTTTGATGCAATTGCGGCTTGGACGGATAAGTCCAAGGAACCCTTTGTTGGCTAGATGACTCGGTGTCTGATGTATGGTTTGGCTTGGTTGAGTAAGTCCAAGGACCCCTCCATGTTATTGGATGACTCCCTTAACAATCTGTGAAACCCAACGATGTGTTGGCTTGACTGTGGACGTATGGTTTGGGCTAAGTGTGAGCTTGATATTCCCTAGTGCCTTGTGGAATCATGCCCAACTTGGGGGTGGCAGTGATGCTGAGAGATTGATGAGAACACTGGCCTATGGTTGGGTGGAACGTTGCAACGACGTGGCTAGTTGCGGGCCAACTTCTCTTCTAGATAAGTATTCTTGTGTATTTAATCTCTTCAATGAATTGTTTATGAATTAAAATGAACATGATGAATGTGTTGAATGAATGTTTTTGCTTCCGCTGTAGAATTAATTATGCATCTGTGTATATATTTATGTTCTATTCATTTTGTTTATTATGTTTTTATGTTCAAGGGGCAATTTTTCCCGTTTGACAGCAGCAGTGTGTAGGTCTCGTCCTCTCCATCATCAGGATGAGGGGTGGGGGCGTGACGTCAATGTTGTTTATTAGATGGATGCATGATCCGTGTTAGATGGGGGATTTGGGTATCTTGGAACCGAGCCACACATTGAAAGGAATATCTCTCACCTTTGAAGCCCTCACTTTCCAAAACATTTTCAGAAAACACAATAATCAAACAGATCAAGTCTCTAAGCAGGTTCTACAGTGTGCCCTAGGGAGAATGAATATTATGCAAATCAATACTCAAGGAACGCAAAATTCTCACCTACAACTACTCGAGATATAAAGTACAACATAGTAGGTTACTCCAGTCTATCTCTCTTCCAAGGTTACTTTTTCTTTTGTCTTCTATTATAGAATAAGGCACATGTATACATCTCA
>LPNX010511527.1:120017-149204 GCA_001517045.1 Pseudotsuga menziesii | reverse complement strand
TCTCTGTGGATGGTTACATACAGACTCAAATGACTCACAGACAAGCTAGGTGTTTGGATCGTTACAACACAGTCTGTCTGACTGACTCCTGAGTCTACTAAAAAATAATCAACTGACCAACTAACGACTCATCCTACGAACCAACCAACCAACCGACCAACCCTTTTACAATACAAAATACAAGCTTATATAGGCGGCCCGAAGGTCTCGCCATTACAACACTGTGGGCCTGTCCCAACAGTAACCCAAACCCTAATTAGTGACAGTCGGTCCTCTCTGTCCTTGAGGTAGCCGCTTCCCGTCACACCACAGCTCTCTGCAGTCTTCCATGCTTCCCAGCACTGACCATGGGTACTATGCACCGCTTCACCGCTTTCTGTCCTTCGCCTTCAATGCTTTAGCCTTGTTGCTCCTTCTTCTTTATGAGGGTCGCTGAGCCCTCCTGTCTTCCGCCGCTGCCTTCAATGCAGTGGGTGAGCTCTCCCTTCTCGGCCGCTCAGGTACCGTTGCCTTTCTTTGACTTTCGCATCCCAAAAAGTCACGATTTCCGGCTCTGCTCTCCAGCTGGAAACGTGCTACGGCGTCGTAACTCTGCCTTGTCTTCTTTCCGCCAAAACTTATCTCTCCGCCAAAACTAGCAGCTTCTTCTGTAGCTGCGGGACCCTGCTCCAACAGGCCCGGCGAGTGGAAGAAGAGACCCACATTTTCTTAGTTGTTGCTGAGTCTGTTTTGGCCACGTTAGGGCCAAAACGTCCATGGAAATCGAAATTACTGTCAAGGGGTTGTTTTACCCTTGTTTCCTTTTCCGTTTTGCTTCCCTGGAACGTTCTGTTCATACCCAACAACGTGTATGATTGTGTTTGATTAAATGGGTTAACTGTGTGTTTGATGCAAGCGTGGCTTGGCTGGAAAGGTCCAAGGAACCCATATATTGTTGGCTAGTTGCCTTAGCAGCCTGTAAAACCCAATTTCTTATTGGCTTGGTTGGGCAGTCTGTGAAACCCAACGGTGTGTTGGCTTGATTATGGATGATTTGGTTTTGGGCTATGTGTGAGCCTGTTATCTCCTTAGTGCCTTGTGGAATCATGCCCAACTGGGGGGTGGCAGTGATGCTGAGAGATTGATGAGCACGCTAGCCTATGGTTGGGTGGAACGTTGCAGCGGCGTAGCTAGTTGCGGGCCAACTTATTTTCCAAATAAGTATTCTCTTGTATATAACTCTGTAAATGTATTTCCATCGTAGATTATCATGGACATGTTAAATGCTTGAACATGATGAACATTGCTTGTTTTAATGAGTATGAACATCGTGTATGTGTTGAATGAAGTGTATGCTTCCGATGTAGATTGCATGGTTTACGCATCTATGTATGTATTTATGATCAATGCATTTTAATTATTATGTCATGGGGCTATTTCACCTGATTGACAGCAGCAGTGCGTTGGTCGCGTCCTCTCCATCGTCGGTATGAAGGGTGGGGACGTGACATTGGATCAGTGGTTGAGATATTTTCTCAATAGAAAAATATTTATATGTTTTCTTGTATATATTCTTTAATTGAGCAAGTAAATTTAGTTTTCTATCTATTTTAATAATATGGTATCCAAGCAGGACTAAACTTAGCTCCCTTATGAGAATACCCAAGAATTTTCTATCTATTTTAATAATATGTTATCAAAGTAGGACTAAACTTAGCTCCCTTATGAGAATACCCAAGAAGATGACAGAGAGCATGTGATTATATCTTCCTTATCCTGGTAAGAGTAGAGGATAGGATATGGAGAGTAAAGGATATGATATGGAGAGTAGCTTGCAGAGTGGTTTTTCATGTTGTAGAGGAGAGTAAAGGATAGTATTTGGAGAGTAGTTTGCAGAGTGGTTGGTTTTTCATGTTGTCTTCCTGTATAAGAGTGTGTTTATAGGTGTGAGATGGAGAGAGCTGCCAAAAATGTATTGAAGGAGTGCTGTTTCTATGTTGGAATGTATATTCATTGGAGAGTTCATGAAGGGGAGTAGATTCGTTGCTGTGAACAAGAGAAGTCATGTGACTGAGCCACTATGGAAGGTTGGAAGGTTGTTCTGTGAGGAGGAGCCGTTGTAGAAGGCTGCAGACGCCCTACAAAGGAGTCTGACGGGGGCAACCTGTGTAGGTTCTAAGATAGAAATCCGCCATTCTAGAGGGCGGAGTTGAGAGTAGCCCACGTTGCTGGTGTTTAGAAAAACAAGAGCATTGTTTGGATGTGAATCGACTGATTGGTATAAAGTAGCAGTCGTCACATGAAGATTAGTGAAGAGGGGAAGAACTGAATTACTAACCGATTGTTGTGAAGAAAGCTGCCATAAAGGTGAAGTTGTTGACAAGCGGGGCGAGTTGAATGATCCAAGGGAGCCATTGTTGTTGTGGAGAAAGAAACACGAGAAAGAATTCATTGCTAAGTAAATGGCGTGAGGAGTTATTCCACTATTGCTGTGAGATAGAAACATTTAACTAGAAGCTTGGAGAAGAGTTACATATTCAATTGCTTGATGTTGGGAGGACACTGAATGGGAATGTAGTGTATTGTGGAGTGAAGGCTGAGAGTAGCTGTGAGACAGAGCAAGAACATAGGGCAGAGAGAAGTTGTGAGATAGAAGCATTTATCTAGAAGCTTGAAGAGGAGGATATGGTGTCTATAATGTGTTAATTAACTGCTACTACACAACAATAATCGAGGGAGGGAGATACATTTTATGTTGCTGAATGTTTCTGAGTATCAACAAGGATTCCGCAGAACTAAACGTAGGGAAAACTAATCTAGTTTTACCTTGTTCTCTGAAATTACAAGGACGAAGAATTGTGTATGAAGAAAAGCGTGGAGTTTATTGGCATGGAAACAAATTCTGTGCTGTAAATCGAGAACAAAATATGCCAGTCAAAGGAGTTCTAGCATGTGATGGTTGACATGACGTGAATTTTTGGAAGTTATGTTATGGTTGACATGACGTGAATTTTTGGAAGTTATGCTAATCTTTCCTTATTTCCTTATTAATAATTAATGTTATGATTATTGAATGGTTCTAAATAACCTATCGACCTGACCATTTGCATCAATCGGACAACCAGGGCTCCATTTAGGCGGCAGCGATGCTCTGCTGGGTGTTGGATTGGTGCAAATGGCTTCATTAATTAAGGCACTATAATGAGAAGTGAGTGCAAGTGAGAGTCAAAGTCAAACATGCTTTTATTTATATCAAGACAAAGTCAAGTTAAGTCCTCATCAAAACTAAAGTTCAAGAGAAAGTAAAATCAAAGCCAAGTTAAGTGAGTCAAAGGCAAATACCAAGATAAGTTACGTAAAATCACGACAATAGTGTGAATTAAGTTTGCCAAGCGAAGGTTATACGTCTCTGGTTGGATGGAGACGAGACGAGACGTCACTCTAATCATAAAAATGAAATTTTTAGTTGCATGAAGAATATTTCAGTAAGTAAATTAGTAATCGTTCAAAGGAGGTACAATAATACATCGATAAGGTGGTTGTTAGAGGATAAAAGAAGACAAAGAATGAAACATTAAAATGAGGTAGTGCAAGATTGCAATTAATACAACAAAAAAATGGAACACTTTAATTTATCAAAAGTTAGAGAATAGGCCAACTTAGAATAGAGAACAAGTTTAGTGAACTTAATAGTTTTACAGAATAGCAAATAGGGCTTTCAAATAATATCACATTATACAACGAACATGCGATGGCATGGGAGAAATTTATCTGATAAAGAAAAGAGGCCAATGTGTTATATGAAATAGCATGAAATAGACCAAATTCCATATAATCTCATCAAATATACTTTTGAAAATCATAGAAATGAAGCTCATGAAGTTTGGAATCAAACAAGGTAGATCATTTCACAATATTGATAGAATTCAAACCATTTAGGCTGAAAATAGAAGTAGCAGTAAAAGGATCCATGCACATATGCTTCTAATATAGAAGTAGCAATTCGAGAAAACAATAGACAATGAAGACATAATAGACATAATACATGTATTTCTACAGATTTCCCAATTGTTTAGAATCTTTAGATCCAATATTTTTCCATGTACTTTGCCATGAGCTTCCACAATGGTGGCTTCAAGCGGCTACCTTCTTAGTTATGGTGAGACACGTCTCCTGGATTTGAACATTTGGGGCGGTAGATCATGATGATTCCCTTAGAATCATCATTATCTATATCTTTGACCTTCCATTTCTGAGCTAAAGGTGTCAAAACATTGACAACATGGTTCACGTGTTATGACCTGGTAGTTCAACAATAGTGCAGTGCAATGACCTGTTCAAATTCTAAAATCAAGTATTTCCCAAGTCAAATTCTCCACTGATGTTCCTTCTGTGAAAACTAAAAAACTTTCTCAATTAACAAGATCTCCTGTATAGTCTAACCTGAAAGGAAATCATTTCTATTTGATGTTCTAAATACACTGTATGAACCTTAAGAATAAATTGCTCCCAACATATCGGTATTCATCATAGCATCTAGAACTCAGTTTAAATTACCCAATCGAGCATCGCTCCTTTCTGGTTTGCTGCTACACCAAAATCCAAAGCCTTTTGTTGAGTTTTTTTTTCATCAATCCAAAAATCAAGTATTTCCCAAGTCAGTTTCTCAACTGATGTTCCTTCTGTGAAAAATAAAAAATGTTCTCAATTAACAAGATCTCCCATATTCACTAGATGAACTCAACTAAGAATGTACACAATCTCACAGATAAATATTATGGGGTAAAAGGAAAAGTTGCTTAATTACCACTATATTCGGGTGCTAGATATCCAAAAGTGCGAGCTAATCTGGTCTCCACACATTTGTTTTCCACAACATCTTCATGTTGCTCTTGATATGAATTTGTTCATTGCACCATTTCAATTATAAAAGAGAATTGTTATTTAAATGCATCTATATGGTATTTATATTTGTATAACTATAGGACAAACACCCAAGGGAAGTGCTTTCTTGAAATCAAGAATCAACTGAAAGTATAACAGGTTCTTTCAATTGAAATAAAAAGTAAGTTCATATGAATGTTACGATCATAAACTTGAGGTAGTTGCTCGATAGGTAGAAGACAAGAATCTTCAAAGTTTGCAATCCAAGTTTGATTGCTCATCCCGTTAGTATGGGTATATATGGTAATCATTAGTTCATATAGGAATTCGATGGTTAGAGAGATGCATAGGTTTGGTATAATAAATGAGAAAAGAAAAGCATTCAATATAAAAGCTTCCAGTGTAGATTCAAAGCTACACAAATGACAACTATGGCCACACATAAGCATCATATTACATGTGCAGAGGCCTAACAATATGCTCCTTGATGAGTCTGAAAGCGCTCCTCTCTGTGAAAATGGAAATCTTGTGGGACTGTTAGAGTAGACACAACCTTGACTAAAGGAATATTTTTTGAGTTACTACCCATTAAGAATCCCAAATTAAAGCATAACTTCTTATTTAAAATAAAATAAATATAAATAACAATTTATTCAACCTATGGTATTCACAAAATTCACAAAATTTGTCTTCTATTGAATCAAACTTAACAATGGTTTTCCCATTAGTTTGTCTCATAGTTATAATTTGTTACTTATTCATGCATGCCATCTCCTCTCACTTTAAAGTTTATACTTATTTCAAAAAAGTTGCCACTAATTTTTTATTTATATATATAAATATAATAACAAGCACTCTCTTGGCAACTTTGTCATTCTAACTATTTCAAAGAAGCTGTCAATATATATATTAATGACCTCTTTTGATAACTCTGTCACTCTAACTTGTATGAAAGCTACAGTGGTGGGTTTAATCAAAATTTATATATAAAAATAATATTTCTTATAAATTATTTTAAGTGGTAAAAATGACAAAGTGGTAAAAATGTATATAATAACTATCACCCAGTATAATTTAAAGTTTTTTTTAAATGTAAACATATATGATAAATATATAACTTTCTTAAATATATAACATAAAATTATATATATAGATTTCATGATTAAATTCAAATATATCTAGGAGATAAATATTTATACTAAATTAAAAAGAAAATTTATTGGTTCTATTTATTGACTGTCACCACAAATTTATGATGCTCATGATAAAATATTTATCATAATTTATGATGCTCATGATAAAATATTTATTTTATCATAATTTATGATGCTTATGATAAAATATTTATCATTTCATAATTTCTTCATCGCTTTCATTATCGTTTTAAACTCATTTATTCAAAGTTCTAATGATCTATATTCAGTTACTTTGTAAAAATCTTTTACCATTTTTTTTTCAACTTCCACTTGATCCTTCTTGTTTGTCATTCATAAATCAGCATACCCAAGATTTATGATTTTCATTCCATCATCGCCCTTCACACTAGTTATGAGCCGTGATGACCATTTTGGTCCAATCTTCATTAAATATATGAAGCACGGGGATGCTTATCTATGGATTAGATTATACTTCACCTGTGTATGGGGATTCATGAATTAATATTAAATGGTAGATTTTCAATATCGATTCTCCAGCCAGGCTGAAGGAATTTTATTTAATGTGATCTCTGAGGCATTCAATGAATGACACGAATATTCAACAAGCAATCTATGCAGGTCCAACACTGAAGAGAGAAATGAATCTGTGGTTGACCTTATTTATCTCTTTTGACTTCTTGCCCATTTATCCAAAACCTTATCCAACAACTTTTTATTACTATTAATTTTTTTAATTTCATTTTATTTTTTTTCTAATAAGGTAAGCATGAAAAAAAATCAATGTGCAAACATTGATTTTCCATTTTTTTATAATAAGGTAAGAAGGAAAACAAATCCATGTACAGATATTGATTGTTTCTTTTATGGTTTTATTTATTTATTTAAATTTCTTTTGGTGTTTGAACAAAATGTCAAATCCTATTTGAATTTTTTATATATTTTCAATCCATTCCTATTTTAAAATTAATAGTTTAAATATGTTCGAAGATGACATATTTGAGGCCATTTTCACTCCATATCACATAAAACTCATTATAAGAATTGTTTACATGTTGATTTTTAAATGTTGTCCCTTAGTGGCTACATTGTAGGCCCGTAAGTGATCATTATTTTGCTTCTCAGCACCATAACAAAAGAGAAGTGAAAGGGATCACGACTCTATAAGTACTTCAAGCTTACTCCACAAACCAAAAGATAATTGGGAGATAGCAATGAGAAGACACACATTATCTCCTAAATTAACAACGGTTCAAATATGTGAGGTTAAGTGTTCTATAGTTAAGTAAAACTTACCATTCCTAATATAGAACATTAAATTATAAAAAGTCCTGAGAGCGTTACTTTTGTTCACACTAATTATCTTTACTCTCATGCTATTGAAACAATATTTTCATGAAATATTAATCACAAGAACGTAGTGATGTGATCTTATCGATTTTTAGTTGATGGGAATTACTTGGGGTGTCATGATTGGAATCCATTTAAAGTTTAGGAGAGTATTTGGAGATAAGCGTTAACTAACTATATGCAGTGAAATTAGNATATATATATATATATATATATATATATATATATATATATATATATCAGATGACACAGCCTTCTAGTGTAACCTGATTCAAAGAATGGAAACATTGGTATCTTTGAAGCCCAACACGCCACCAGGATTCCTGTGACTTGAACTCGTTACACTGTTTCTTGCCTGGAATAAAAAGTTAGGCAAGACAGGTGATCCATTTAGTGCATATATTGTAAAAACATTTAAGAATCCCTAAATCAAAGTTATTTTTATGTTTCAAGACAAAGTTGACCTTTTGTGGAGGAGAACAACTACTTTGTTTAACACGGCTTCATGGCTTGCATTGGAAAGTTCAAACCCATAAATTATGTCGGTCTTTGAATTCAAAGCTTATATTTTTCTCTTGCGGCTATTTATATAAAGAGATCAAACATTCATAAAATGGGTATAATTTCTTCATTGTGCTTAGATGAAAACCAATGCATCCCAAAGTTAAAGCAATGGCAGAGATACGACTCTCCGTTGTAAATTTATGATACTTTTCATTCAAATGTATAACAAAGCATCATAAGAGTTATAAAGAAACATGACTGTAAATACCATAACCGTACCCAACAACAGAAGGAAAAAATTGAAACAAAAAACCATATCACTTGGAGTAACCATAGAAATTGTTAGAAATGCTTAGAACCGATTATTGAATTTGGCTGCCTTCAATACCATTCACTCTTTCATCATATCCAATGGTATACCAATTTGATTTAGACCCTAGGATTTCAGGGAGAATGCCGATAGTGAGGCTAAATATGTCGACCTTCAAGAGTTGTTTTTTCCTTGGCATTTCGTTGTGATAATGCGATTCAAGCCTTCTTTGTTGAAGGTTAATTTAAAAAAAACATGAAAAACCCCACAAAAAACAGGCAGACAAACAGATCTTCAATCATTAAACTTGTAATAGAAGAATCTCATAGAATTTATATGTGACCACAAATGGAGGAGAGAATTGGAAGATGTGGTTGCTGAGTCCATCTCAATGTCCCGAGTAGCCATCTTGGGCTTATGTTTTTACCTGAAATGCAAAAACCTCCTGTTAATGAAAAACGACGGTAAAAAAAAATAATAAAATTCATTTTGGGGATGTGGAAGCAGGTGAGGGAAACAAAGAAAAAAGAAAAAACCTTGCATCACTGCCAATAGAGAGAATCTATATTGGTTGAAGAAGCTTGCTCCTCTGCTACATATATGCAGATATGGAACAATCTCCAAATTCGTCTTATCAACTATGGATTTCCTTAATCGAAATCGTGTATGGTTT
Source organism: Pseudotsuga menziesii (assembly GCA_001517045.1). Classification (NCBI taxonomy): domain Eukaryota; kingdom Viridiplantae; phylum Streptophyta; class Pinopsida; order Pinales; family Pinaceae; genus Pseudotsuga; species Pseudotsuga menziesii. The sequence goes on along the minus strand of LPNX010511527.1, from coordinate 140,350 downwards.
CTTCAAAGTCTACATGAATCCTATCACCCATTATCGTTTGGGCCACTACATAGGTACCTCCATGCACTTAATGCAGTCAAGGTTGGCTCTTAAGCATTGCAAAGTCAACATGGAGAATGTAGGTGAGATCTTTTTGGGGCTAAGCCTGTTGGGTCACCAGTGCTTGCCACATGATTCTTGAGTAAGGGAGATGGAAATTAATGGACATACCGATATCGATGTAATTCTACAACCTGTTGGGCAATCCATCAGTGGAAGTTCTGCGAATTATGTGAATTTTGACCTTGTGGCTTGCAACTTCATAAAGTTTAGCTCAACACTATGAATTCCAACTCTGTGGTTTGTAACTTCCCAAAATTCAACTCTGCTTCCTCGTGTCCTACGAATGGTATGCTAGTGAAATTGATGGAAGCTGGTGGGAGTGAGCCCTCTCTATCTTTTTGAGATTGGCTGGTGGGAGTGTGCCCTCTCTTGCCACAGTCTTCGAATCCTTCAATCGTTTGCGCTCAAATATCATACCGAGGAGCATGCATCCTTGTATAATTTTGTGCCTCCGTGCCTAACTATGCTTCTCCAGTGAAGATGAATGGATCAAGAAACAAATAAATATAATAATAACCCACATACATTGTACAAGAAAAAAAACAGATGTAGACATAGTGACCACGACGAACCAAGGCTTCAGTTGCAACGATGTAGAAAAACTCTATTGGAATGTGTTATAGGACTCGTGGCATGCTTGAGGCAAACTTCCTGGACACACAAGCTTTAAAACCACTAAAAAATCGAAGATCCCCATTCCCAAAAGCGACCTTCAAGACCTTTTGTTGTGTCATCCTTCAAAAATTGAGAATGAGGCCACTTCTTCATTTCTCCCAACAATACCATTCCCTTAAGAACATTCATTATCAGTACATGCATAACTTCTCCTGTTGTTTGCAGGATCATAACCTTTACCCAAAACTTATGCAGCTCAAAAATTAGTGGTATGGGTAGATCACCCACAAAGAAGACACCATTCTCAATATCACTTTGCTTCATTTTATCAACGTAATGATCCTAAGTTGCAACAACCTCCCCTAACCACTAAACTTCACCATCCGTCACCAACTTATATGATTTTTCAAATATATGACCATAAAATCGTATGTCATCATGAGAAACTTAAGGGGATATCAGTATAATCCAAGGCCTAAGTATAATTCGACCTTGTCAAGGACCAACTCCATTGAATAAAAAAAAGTCTTAATTAATATCAAACTTGACCATAATTTGTGTCACATATCTAGAATATCTCAATTTAAAATTGTAATAAAAATATAATGTTTGGTTGATATGATCTTCAATAGTCATAAACACTTGTTTTGTCAAGATCTCCATAGAAAGCTTAGGTAGTTTCACCCATATCGGAGTATGCTTTGTAAACTATTCTTTGGAATCAAGTAAAGTGTGCCATAGTTTCATGGATTAAAAGGAATGATACATATACATCAAATATAACTGCATGCCTAATTTATAATGTTTAGGGAACCTAGGCTATATATTACAAATGAATAGTTACAATTTGTGTGCCATAATTTCATGGATTAAAAAGAATGATACATCTACATAAAATATAACTACATGCCTAATTTATAATGTTTACCTAATGTTTAGGGAGTCTAGGCTATATTACAAATGAATAATTACAATTTAATTAAAACAGACTGCAAAGATTCAAGGATTTACATAAAAAATTGAATGTCAATTATTTAATATTTAACAAATTAATTGTGTGCTACGAAGATTCAGGAAAATATATTAGTATTTATTAACTATATTTGTATTTGTTATGTTTTTAAAGGTGTGTGTTTTTTTCTAAATGTGGTTTAGATGGAAGATCTTGACACCACATCTACATAAAGATTTAAAAAAATCCCACTCAAAGAGAGCTTACCTGGTTAATATTCATTAACTATATATAATGTTGACTCTTAAAATTTATATTGTGAAAACCTTTTACTGTGTTTTTAGGAGAGAGGATAAGGTTAGAAGTTCGAATCCCGTTACTATGTTAAAACTGGACGAACATTTAACAAAAGCCGGACTCAAAATAGTAGACAATTTAGTTCGCAAAATAAATAACAATGCCAATTAAATGTTAAATCCAAGCATGTATTCTACTCACCAAATCAAAGAAGTATCAGAAACAGAAAACAAAGTAAGATCGCGCTCATTACATCCAAATAGCCTGGCTAGAAAACATTATATTCTCTATAAAAAATTGACAGTTTCAAACAATATTTGATGGACTCTGTACTAAAACTACAAAGATTCTATTATGAAGCCACGGAATCCAAGCAAGTCAGTTCTCAGAGTCTAAAGAAGAGGAGTCGAGGATTGCCTTGTGAAAACCCATGCGGGGATTATTTTCCTTGTGTTGTTTCTTCTGCTTACGCGACCTTTTCTTGGGTTCTTGCTCCTGTTGCTGATGAGGAGGATAGTGCCTGCTGCCGATGATCCAATATGAGGAGCCAGGAAGGAATGAAAGCCCTTCTGATACGTTTTTCCTTCATAAAATCCTCTAAATCCCTCTGATAGCGTGTGGCGGCGTTCCTGGTGGAAATGCTCTTTGCTATTATGGAGATCAATTCAGAGCTGTAATGAATATCTGGTGAAGACGAAGCATATGCTGGATCTGCCTGGGGCGACCGAGAGATTGAATCTCTGGAAAGCAGATTTGGATGATGAAGGAAGCCTTGACACCGTTGTTGATGGGTGTGAGAGTGTTTTCCATGTTGCCACTCCTATCCTGCCCCACTTCGACAGATCTACTTGTAGAAATGTCATCATCTCTAAGTGGTGGAGCGAAAGTTGATTGGGAGAGGAGTATGACACGTGGCGAATGCCGATTAACTAGAAAGACGACTAAGATGAAGAGTGAAGCTTATCTGAAACCTTACACGTGGAAGCTTGTCATTCGCGGAAGGGACGATTACGATTAGGTGAATAGTGTTTTTTCAAAGAACTTCAGAGAAGAACGTCTGTCTACGTAAATATGTCATGAAGATAGAAAGAAAAGAAGAAGACAAGATAAGACAAGAAATAAGTTGGACTATGAGTATAAATAAAAGAAACAAGAGAAAAGGCAACGTTGAAGAATAAAGAAACACAGACAAAGAGAAAAGGCAACGTTGAAGAACAAAGAAACACGGACAAAGAAGAGATAAAAGCAATCCATGGCCATGGCATAGTGGCTTTATGTTTTGGGCATATGATTGGTATCAGGGAGTAATGGTCATATGATGATTTTATAGAACATTTTGAATGTTTTTTTAACCTAAATTAAGGTGATGTAATAATGTATGTGTTTTTTTTAGGAGAAGGGGTGCATGATTGGTTGTACCTAATATCACAGAGTTTTTGGCCTAAGTTGTAAAGCTTAGCCATAGGAAAATTGATTTCCCCATGTGTTTTGTAAGACCTATTGATTTAGTCCTACATACATTAGTATGGTAGCATGCATCCCTCTATGCCTAGAGAGGATGTGGCATCAAGTTGTGGAATGGACTACTTGGGTAGGTACGAGGTTTCCAGGTGTACTCATATGCTAGCTTGATGTGGAATTGAAGAAGTTGAAACTTCTATTAAGGGGGGAATGTGAGATGAATTAATCTCAGGACGTGAGATGGTTTGACCAAGTTATGATTAAGGGATAATCTAACATGTTAATGAACTATGCAAGTGAAAATAACTCTTATAGAATTGGTGAGTGCAACAGATGGCACCCATATATGTTGGTAGATGGAATGCTTTTTATATGGACATCGATGATTGAAATTGTTTGCGAGTACAAAAGGACGAAGTAGAAAGTTTGAGCAATAATAAATTTTATGCAGATACAAAAGGAATAAGAAGAAAGTTTGAGGATGAAGCTCATAGTGAAGAAATCCTAACTAAGTGGGTGCACTATAAACTAGTTTCCTCGTCATGATGGTTAGTGGTAATCCAAAACCACATGTTATGTTGAAAACTTCGTGGTGCTTTAGAAACCACTTTGTAGTGCAAGGTTCATGGTAAGTTGAAACCACTTGTCATAATGGATGGAACTTTGTGGTTAGCTAAAAACCACTTGGTGTAATGTATGGTTTGTGGTAAGTCAAAACCACTTGGTGTAATGTATGGTTTGTGGTAAGTCAAAACCACTTGATGATGAGGGATGCATGTAAAATGATGTAGCACACCGAAAACAACATGATGACAATGCATCCAAAGGAATCCCAACCATATGAAAGACGAAAAATAAAGGTGAGACAAGATAAAGGATGAGGATGATAGAAGATGAGGACATTACCCAAATGAATACCAAGACAACCAAAAAAAGCATAAGAAGATTTGACAAGAAGATAAACATTAAGACAAAGTGTCAAAGATAATGTTTATCTTTCATAAGGGGCGAGTTTAAAATAGAGAAATGTGAATATTGTTATAATATCATACAAAAATAGGTATTTGTTGGATGAGTCATTAGATGGTTGATATATTCTCTCAACCCCTCCAACCTTAGTAAGAAAGTTATATGTCTTATTGTATAACAATCTACTAGATTGATGATATTATTGGGAAACAAGTTTAGTTTTATATCTACTTTCTCTGTCTCATTATTTAATAATGGCTAACATCATGTTTATGAAACATGTTGTATATAAACATGTTGTTTTTATATAGTTCCCTTATAACAACATTGTAGTAATTCTTGTAAGGTTCATTTTGTTGAGATTAAAAAGAAATAGAAGTTGTAGTAATCAATTTGTTGGCTTTGTATTGAAAGATCACAAATAGTTATTTTATTTTCTCAAGAGTATTAAGAAATATAATGAATATATATATGTGTGTGAGAGAGAGAGAGACACCATCTACAATCAAAATGTGGCTAACCTAACCGAAGAAATGTATTAATGTCCTTGAATACTAATAATTATTTAGTTTCAACATGCATAACTAATACTAATGAATAAGAGCTTGGAAACAAAGGAAAATTAAATATACAGAGAGATTCAATGATAAGAGAAACATATAAGATATTATATAGATTAGTCAATTAGGTCTATCTTGAGTGGTTGTGGGATGGAGTGTTATCCTCTCCACCTAAGTTCCATTCCCCTGAGTGACAAGTTGAGATCATAAAGAGTATATTTTTGTAAAGATTTCAAGACCTATTGTTGAATTGGCCTTTCCCCCGAAATAATCTAGGGTTTAGTATTGGTACCATACTTTAAAGAAGGGAAAGTGCATGAGTGTTTTCCCCAAAAGATTACCTTAAAATATATATAAAATAACCTAAAGTTTGGTTATGTGCTACAAAAATCCAATTTTTGTTTAAGTAGACGTCATAGCACTCACCCATACATGCTAGTGCAAATGGGTTTATCGATAACCACAATTCTTGAAGGGTAGGAAACCTCTGGGATAGAGGCTCACCCTAGTGGGTTTCATGACGTCTCAACTCTTGCTGGTCACAAGTTAGTAGTATATCTAGCGTGCGGGCTGTTAGATATACTCTTGGGAGGTTACTATTCGTATAGTTAAAAAAAAGATAACTACAATGCTTGATGGATGTTATAAAGAGGGCTTTGATATGTGTGAAGGGGAATGGAATGTGTAGAGGTGAGAAACCTAATAAAAATATCAAATACATTTTAACATTACCATTATTAGTGAATGTCTATGATATCGAATCTCAACAAAATTCTAAAAGGTTGGAACAGTAAACAAAGAATTGAAAAAACATATGCTAAGGCCATTGAAGTTCAAATCAATCTTTTTGTGTTTTAATCAGTTTGTTTATTATTTATTTTCACTAACAACATTATTGTATCAAGAAATTCATTTGAGAAACATTTGTGTAGTAAAAAGATCAAATAAAAATAAACTTCCAATATTTGTGAATATCTATGGAATTGAGTCCTAACACAAAATGGGACAATAAAACAAGAATGGAACAAAGCCTATGCTAAGGCCAATGCCCATTTTAAAGTACAACCACTTTAGGTGTTGTGGTGGGTTCAAACCATTATTATGTTTTGTTAATTATTACCATCCACTTATAACATTGTACTCGAAACACTAGTATTCTTTCCCCCCAAAAAATTATATTCTTTTAATGATTTATTTTCAGATGGTTTAAATAAATAAATAAATTTTATTTTACAATTTTTTTTATACCATGGTATTTTATCAAGAGAAAACAAAAAGTGAAAGGGTATATGCAATGCTATTTATATCCTCTTCTTTAAAGCAATAAGAATAGTAATAAACTTTGAATATGCATCAAATTCTAACAACTTGGCATCCTTAAGCAACAAAACGATTTTGCCAATAGCTACATACATACCTATTATCTCAATAAAATATGAAAGGCAGACAAAGAGCTAACCTTGTTCTCAAAAGCATATTTGTATTGAAGCTTATATAAGACAAACAAGGGGAAAATTCTCAAGCAGTGCGAAATACCACTAAGAGAAGAATGGACCACGGATCTAGAGTCGCCAAACAACAATGCACACTAATGTAATTGATTTGGAAAATAGCAGACATGTCTCTCTATACATGCTCCTAACATGACCTATCCAAATAACAATCCCAAAATAAATGCTTCATTGTTTCCACCCACGAGACAAGAAGGGCAAAGCCCATTTGAGAATCCACTCTTAGCCATGCAACCTTGGAATAAGGCCTCAATAAATCACTAGCCAAGCAAACACTCAAACTTGTAGGATGTTTTAACCGACCACACACTATGCAATTTTTGAATCCAATGACTCTCAATATCAAAAGACACCCACAATGCATTAAGAATTAGACCAAGTTGATGGCATTGATGAGGAATGGAGTACACTCTACAAAAATCATACTGATATGATCCCAGGGGGGTAATATATGGGGTTAAATGTATGTAATATGACCCAAAGGGGGGGAATACATGGGGTTAAAATGCATATGTAATAGGGTCGACCTAATGAATGGGCCTCATGTGAAATGAGTGGATATGTATATATAAAGGTAATGTAATCATTGTTTAGAGACACATGAAATGATTATTTGAATGTCTTGTGGTAACTGGTGAAGGATATGTTATTATTTAAGGAGTTATTGTGTAACTTATCTTTTACAATTTTCAAGTCTTGATTCATTACAGGTTCATAGTTATACCCTATGGAAGTTAGGATCTTTAAATAGTCCAAAAACTAGTGTCATACATGTGTTCTGGATAAAACTATTATATTCAGAGCTTGAGATATCCTTCTCTAATTACCCCAAGACATTCACACAATCGTTTCACATGTCTCTCAATAATGATTATATTACCTTTATGTATACATATCCAATCATTACACATGAGGCCTCTTCATTAGGCCAACCCTATTACATATGCGTTTAGCCCCACATATACCCCCCTTGGGTCATATTATATACATTTAACCTCATATATGATCCACCTAAGGTCATATCACATACTTAACCAATGGACGTCCAAAACACCACTCTCAATTTTTCCAATAGGGCCCCAACATAACTGTGATAATTTTGAATATATATATCCTCCTCTAGGATGTGACTAACAATATCTATATTGTATGAAGGTTATTCTGGAGTGCTCTATTGGATTTAGCATTGTCATTTATGTCAAACGAAGTCAAAGGACCAACATGCATGACCATGATCAAATTTGAGACATCATGTTGAAGTTGCTAGTTTGAAGAAGTATATCGAAGTTTAAAGAAATATATAAAACACTTACCCAAAGTGACTGAGCCAAGGGAACCGACAAGCCGTTGAAGTAGACTTGAGAACCTAATGAACATTAAGCATAAGAACAAGGCATTCAATGAAGTTACCATGTTTTGGGATAGATACATTGTTAGGCCAAATAAACAAAGTACAATAAGCATGAAGCAGACTAAGGAAGAAAAAATGTCAAGTAAGGATGATCTAAATCATAGAGTTGAAGTGATGAGTCAAAGAAGACTTGATGAGTACTATGCTAGTAGGATGAAAGTTTATGTATTGCAATCCATAAGTTGTAATTTCGTAGCCCTAATTCCTAGCTTGTAACCCTTAAAGAAATATCTTTTGGCTTTATACAAAATCAAAGTTAAGACAACCTTAAAAATGGTGCCATATTGTATAAATTATTGGATTTGGAAATCAACCCAATAATGGAAGTGGAGGTAGTGTTATTTTTTCATGCATTTTGACATGGAGATTACGAGGCAAGTTCAAGAGGGGGGAGAAGGTATAAAAATGTGGAGTAGACCAAATTTGTGATGAAGACCTGAAGTGAAGAGAAGTTTGAGGGGTTTGTCCCAGCAGAGGAAGAATTTTGGACTGATGAACAAATAATTCTCCAATTGCACTCAAGATTTCTTAAGGATAGGTTGGGTGTTAAAAATACTCAAAGTTAGAGTATACATAGAGTCACATATTTAGCAACAAATATAGAGACACTTTCAATGAAGAGAAGTGCCAATAGCGGGGCACATACACAGTGAAGAAGTCTGGATTTTAGTGCAGATTTTGTGAAGTATTTGTTGTAGACATTGTGAATATCTCATAACAGAATTGGGTGAATTATTTGTTACATATCCTATGAAGATCTCAGAGAAGACTTGTTAAAAGTACCGAAGCAGACTTGGAGCTATTTCATTGAATACTTGGAACAAAACACACTGAAGTAGATCTGACAAGATTAAAGTACTCATTTGAACCATAACTCAAGTTAAATCTTGAAGAGGGATGGATGCCTTTCTAGTTGGAGATGAAAAATAACGGATTTTTAGCTCCCTTTCAGTTGTAGTCAACAAAACCCAGGGGGTTGTACCCTCCTCCGGTTAGAGATGGAAAAATAGGAGATAGTGTCTCCTCATGATCATGTAAAAGATTATTACTTTATTTATATTTTGTTATTAATCTTCCATACATCTTGTTGTTATTTATATACAAACAACTGATGATGAATGTTTACTAATGTATAAATATGTTTAAGCAATTTTGATTGAAAGTAAAAGTAATCAAGGTTTAGGACATTGATTCACCCCCCCTCTCAGTGTCCCTAATGTGTTCAATATGCTCATTTTCACTTATGTCTAAAAAATGAATGAAATCACTTTGTAAGAACCTTCATACAACCACATTAATCGTATAAGTCTTATATTTGAGAATATTTGTATTAGTGGAAAATAAGATTTAGAAGGGGTATACTCATGAACTAGGGAATGGAAAATCTTCTAAGAGAAAGAATTGGAATCTCACAAAAAAATTATTTTCCTACTCAACCATCACACCTAAAAATGAGGGATATCATCAAAATAAGTACTCTACACCTTCTGACTCCAAATCAACCTTCTATCCAAATCCCACCCCGCTTGACTACCTAACATCTACCACCTTACCAAACTGGATACCTTTCTCTATGTTCACCAAATACTTTTAAAAATAAATAGTTACATATATGAAAACTATTAGGAGCTAAGATGGTACAAAAAATATCAAAGACACCCCCCCCCACCCCCTCGCCCCCCTTGTTGCATTGAAAGAAATCAATGACTTAAAAGGACCAACCAAGTAGAGGACCTCTCCACACATCGAACCACCCACTTAATTGCTAGAATAATCCTTGTGTCACCACATCAATAACCCCAATACCTATCACATTATTGGGTATAATGCAAACATCTCAAGGAACCCTAGGAAAACCTCATGCCCCACCATACTTGGCCCATTAATATGAGTGTAGGAATTTCTTCAATCGATGAAAATGATTGCTACTAGGAATTTAGAAACACATAAAAGTACTGAGAATCCTACCCACCACTATAAACTTGCATGAAAATGGAAGATACTTGTACAACCAGAAGATAATATTTTGATGCAACAAATTTATAACCCACACCAAAAAGGTTGCCAAGATATCTATTAATAACACTCAGGGGAGAAAAATTCCATCATGCTCGAATCCATGGTGGGGCCCCATCAAGACCAACCAACCAATAATATTTTGTATGATCACTAACAATATCCCCATAGAACTTACAAAACACCATGAAATATCTTATAGCACCAACCATTAAATCCTAATCAACTCACACAAACATGTGTGAATCATCTACAAAATTTTTTTTCTCCGTTTATGAATCATCTAACAAAGACACAACCCTCAAGTAATCTTGAAAATGGGTAGACTCCAACAAATAATCAAGGCATCTACCATCAACACATAAAAATAGGGCACTAAGGGGTGCCCTTGCTTGAGACATCTAAAGAGGTGAATATGAGGAAATTCCCAGCCAATGCTAACAGAGGTTGTTTCCCTAGCATGAAACACTCAACACTAGAACAAAACAACTACAAGATATATAAACTTCTCCTAGGATTAGATCAAACTCTTGAATTATATGCTCTTCTTACCTTCCACGGGATACAAAGGTTTGGTCCTTGAAGTGCTTAATCTATGCAAATAACCTGCCAGAGACACAACAAAACACAAACCAAGATAAGAGTAACAAGATAGCTTAAAATCCTATGTAAAATACCAAGGAATTAAACAACAAACACAACCTGATAATCAGACATACAAATGCTTATGGGAAAGAAACTATATTTGTATTAAAATTACAAAGAGGGAGAGTTTACAACTAATGCCTTGGTGCTAAGAACTCTTCTCAAAGGAGTCTTTCCTCAAAGCCTTAAGCTTTCCTACTAATCACCTAAGAGTCTAACTGAATTTGGCCAGAATTTGGATGCAATAACACATTCTTCCTCCTCTTACCCATGAAGGTTAAGTTAGTATATAAAGGCATGAGAGGATAGGATAAGTTGAGGATTCCATGTGAGAGGTGGAGGGGTGATCCTAGGATGATGGGTCTCAAGCTCCAAGTGTCCTAAACCATAGTGATGAGGCTCCACTAAGGAAAGCTTCGAGAAGCCTCTCGAACCTTCATTTTTTTGCCTTCATAAGTCGAGAACCACGCCTTGTTTAAGGAGAAAAGGAGATACCATGTCACATGCCCCAATTTGCAAAAACAATTTAATGTTATTTGAGGAACATTGTGTTATATTTTATGCTAAGTTTGTAATTGATGACCAAGTGGGGTCAAGAATAATTAACGTAATTCAAAATATTTTATTTATAAATAAATAAATGATGAGACAACATCTTAGGGAAGCTGTTAAAAGAGTGTTTACTGGTCAATTGGTGGAGGAGACTGGGTGGAGAGTACACTGACAAGTGGCAGCATCCTCAAACTACTTCCAACTGTTGTAGGTGGTAACTTCCCTATATTTGTGGTCATGATTCCCCAAGAAAGTGGAATTGGAGCAGGTGGCTCATTAAATGAAAACTGACCCAGAAGACCTAGGCATCTCTATAAAATTTCCTATTGAAGATAGCTAGGGCTGCTCATTCTGAGAGGTGTTCATTCAGGGTGAATGAATTTACTCAAGATAAATTCGATGGAGGGGATAACTGAAGTGAGTTTGAAGGGTTAATTGCTAAGACTGAACTTATTGCAGCTATTAGGCTGAAGTTCTTACTGCTGTGAGTAGATTTGAATTACTGAGGTAATTTGACCAGTCAGGTGACATAAGGTCTTAAGGTCATATTCTCCACCCAGTACTCTGCCAAGAGGACCAGGAACAGGCTCGGGGGTCCTGAGGAAGCGTTGTCTGAGCGTTCTCCAGGAGATTGGTTGGGAGGAACAACCTCCTTAAGCTATTGCCGCCTTATCATTGACAGGTTCTATTTGTCTTCATGTTATTATATTTATTTACCATCTTCAGTAAAATGTTTACTAGTTTTTAAATACTGGCATGTTAGTATTTAATTAGGGTTTATGAGGAAAGGAGTAACTGTGTAATGTTAGACTTGGTAATTTGCAGTTTATGTTAAAAATAGTAATAAATATGCAAAATGAGAAACAAATAGAATTAGAATTCCATACTGTATTTTTCCACGCCTGGCTCAGGAAGTACTCTAGTACAGCTGGGTGTTTAGGTAAATATGATGATTCTTTTTACTTTAAATGAAAAATGTAACTACATTCTGCTCTAGTTTTCTTATGATTTATTCTGTAAAGAAGTAGTAAATAATGTCTGTATTAAATGTATTTACTTCAGATAAGAACTAAAAGATAGGTATGTAAAAACATTTAGTAACCATATTACTTATAGAATTAATTTTCTAATACTAGTATTCTTTATAAAACACAGAACTTACTGTTTAATAAATAAACATAGGTATAGTAAACATGCTATCATCTAGGAACCAGGTAAAGATAATTTTCAAAACAATTTTTTATAACATTTGATTTTCAAACACTATGTGTCTCTGATCTAATGCAGAAGCCTCTACAATAACCTAATACAACTACTTAGGTTTTGAAAGATAAACATATCCTATTCTCAAGTATGCAATAATAAACCCTAATCCTTCATTTATGAGAATTAAAAACAAGCTGTAAAAATCTTTAAGGAAAAATTAATTAAACAGAGCTAAGAAATTACCAAGTAAAAATAATTCTATTATCGAACTGTAGGATACACTTAATAATTAACCTTTTTGACCCAAAAACAGAGTAAAATATTACTCTCAAACACAGTAAAATGTCCCATAAACTTTGCCCTGGAAATCCTTATAAATACAGGATAATAAATAAAATATTACATAAACAACTTGTTAAAAACAGAATCAAATAAGAAGGAATGGCTTACAGCCTTTAGAACTAAAGGTCGAGGCTCAGGCCTGTTAACAAAACCGAACTATATCGAACAGTAACCACATTTTACTAACAGGTGAAAAATCTTGTTTTCCTTTACAATCTCGACTAATTCACAGTCTTTCCTCACCTACTAAAATATATTATAAAAAATAAAATTTAACTAGATAGAGGTCGACAGCCTCGAAGAGTTTAGAGCTGAGCTCTATTGTTTAAATAAAAGAAATTACATTGTTCAGGCCATAAGGAAGAAACATAAAAGAACAGATTCCCATTACGGCTACCAGAGCCTACTCCATCCATGTACAAAGTACCCTCTAAGGGTTTTGAAATTTTTTACATAAACAAACAACCAATGGAGCCTTAAGTTAATAGATAACCGAGGTCATGCCATTTCAACCATAAGAACCAACTTCCAACAACCACAATTGTATGCAGGAAGAAACCCTCGTTGAAACCGAGGCTTACCAATTTTGTATGCTCATGTAAAACTGAAGGGTGAGCTCACTTTCACCTACAGAGCTGGAACCGGGAGCAAGGACCTGCAAGTTCCAAACCGAATCGTTATAATTCCTTTGTTGTCTTAAAATTTGTAAAAACCATTATAAGAAAACTAATCTAAAACTGAGTTAAGGGTAAGTCTTTACCTGTTGTAGTTTGGAGTTGAAGCTGAGGAGAGATGGCCACACCAAGTTGTATTGGCACCATGCCGAAAGGCAAGAAGACGTGAAGTCACCTCTGCGAAGGAAAAATAAAGAAAAGCAACTCAACCAGACGAAGGCCGAAGCTATGATTGTTCAATTGTTGGTCAAATACAAGCACAGCCTTCGAGCCACAAATAAAAACCAATACCCACTCTCATTGTAACTATTCAACCTTTAGAAAGACCAAAACCATTAACGACCTCGCTCAACAGTCACATCGTAGAAGATGGAGGTGAAATGCCAAATATTGAAGATGGTTACAGGTCTTCCATGGCTGCGAGCTCTCAGCTCGGCCAGCAAGAAGGGAAACCCTCGGTCTGTAATGCAAATGAATAGGGTTTCGAAGTTTTAAGTCAACCCTTGAGTGGATGTAACCTTTCGACGTATCCTTCCAAATATTTCTGCAAGCGTGGGTTGATTTCTATAGTCAGCGCTACATCAAACATTTTGCATTTTCAAAACCAATGATCCTTTCAAAATTGTACATCATATGATTGCCCATCATTTGATTTCATCATGGTGGATTGATACTTAGGTTTTCTACCTTAGGTTACAACTTGGATACTCTTGTTATCCTAGAAGTTTTTCATGTTAATCAAACAAGTCGAATAGTTTGTCTATTAATTAAGATGGTAAAAGAGTTAAGAGAAGGTCATATTATAACTTATGACCATAGTAAAAAGAAAAGCCACGAACTTCTGAAAACTTAGCCTTTATGTTGTTTTGTTGAAGGAGTGTTCGAGAAACTGAAGACTAAAAACGTTGAAGAATCCGGATAAAATTCTAACAACTCATTGATAAATTTATAATTGAAAAACATAGGTAACTTGATCATTCATTAAGAGAAGGAATTCTATATAGTCTTGAAGTGAAAATAGATGTGAGAAACACCAAACAGTTTGAAGTAAACTTAAGCCAAAACCATGAGCTCTATTCTCTCTATGGAAATTTATAAATAACCATTACGCTAAACACAAGAAAATAAAACAGTATTCTTTAGATTTTTAGAGTATAATATTCAGATGATTGAAGGAACTTTGGTAAGTACTTGTTCTTGCAATTTAAACCCTTGTTTATGTTTTTGATAAAAAGTCATTATGGTGTTACTAATAAATACAACTATGGATTTATAACAACGAAAAAATAATTGACATTACCTCCTTGAAGACAAGCAACATATTTAAACCTTTTAAAAAAAAACTAGCATCTCAATCATGCTAGGGAAGTAGTTTCTCGACGTAATTTTAAATGACACCTACTGGATCTTACGCTTACCTACTAAACCTGTAAGGAACCAGCAGTCCAATTGAGTTAGCAGAACGCTAAGTAAGCCCTGATCTCATACAAGAATTCTTACCTACTTGACAAAAGTAAATCATCAGTATATCTAGCAGCAACAAAATGCAAGTCCTATTCTAACTCTGATAGAATTAAAGTTGTTAAGTCATTAATAGCACTAACATAGGTGTTTAAGATTACATCCATTATTTTACAGGTTCTTTTAAAGAAGCAATCTCATGTTCTTTTATAAACAGTTTCATTTTCCGCTAACCTTTAGCAGTTACTTAGCTGCGACTTTAGACATTTTATGTCACTTAAATTTTTTTAAATTTTTATGAATTTTTGGGTTATTACATACCAAGTGGGAACTGCACCTTGTACATGGGCAATATGGCAATGGCACCGCTTTCTACAGATAGAAAAAAGGAGTTGCTAAGATGGGTACCACAACTTGTCCATAGGTAAAGTGCGGTGGTGGCCAAAACTATGAAATTGTTCATCCTTGCTTATTTCCAACTTCAACCTTTGAGGATCTCAAGGAAAATAGTAATATTTTTGTCCGACAACATGATGTTGATGATAATTAGGTATAACAGAATGCCCCCCAAAGCATGAGGCTAGAGGGGAAATAGGAAAAGGCTTTGTAGGAACAAGTTATCACTTCGAGGCAATAGTCCAAAGATCATAAATCTTCAACAACCAAGGTCATCCTACAATACATTTACACTTTGATACAAATACATATGACTCACAACATGGTTGTTGACCAATACAACAAAGATCCATGTGAGACATAAACAATCATGGCTACTATAATACAACGTAGATCCATGTGAGGGAGACTAAAATTTGGACATAGCTTCCAAATATACAATGTAGATCTATGTCATACAGACGAAAATTTGAGCACAACCACTACCATACAAATGTGGATCCATGCTACAACTCATACAAATACTCCATCGCAACCTAGGGAAAGAAATGAGCACTTTAATAGATACCCAGGGTCTTCGTATCGTCTTCAACAAAGTACAATTCTATCCATGCAAATGCATCACTTGAAGTCAAACATGGGAGAAACCACTTGATTACTGGTTAATGATGAAAACCGTTAACAAGTGTGAGGGAGATCACCATTAATGTCGATGATTCCCAAGGTACCACAGTACAATCCTATGAATGTGAATAGATGGACTAACATCGAACACTCGACCGAATATTTTGATCAAAGGTCAATGATGTAAACCTATTATCGAAAGAAATGAAATCTGTCATTGATGTATCCATATATCAAGGTACTGATGTGTTTCTAAGACTAATTCTCAGAATATGTGTTGAAGTCGATAGGAACATTCTCGCTGAAGGAGGGCCATGATGAATCCCACATCATTGACATAAAACTCAGAACAAAGTTATGGAATTTGAGTATGAAGTAACCATAGGATTGACTTAAAGGTAACTAACATAAAAGTATTTTTGACTGCAGAGGGTAACTTTCAACACAAATTTCCTTTGAACATCAGGCAGCAGGACCGAAGACTTGGCATCATTGAATTGACGAGGAAGATACCAAGACATAATGGGACGTTGGACGATGCATTCTTTGAAAATACTCAAAGGAGAGACATGACTCATGAAAGTGGACCAAATCAGAGACAAGATGAATACCCAACTATTTGAATGAAATGTAGACATGTGCCATGTTCAAAGGTGACTAAAACTGCCATTATTACAAATGAAATATAGTTCCCTTCCCTTAACTTCCCCATCATGATTGATGAGTGTCTCTTTTCGTTTTAATGAGTTCAAGGAGGGTAAAAAACACTCGTTGCAACTTATCCTAAGATAATTCCATTCTTACATGTTTTCCGAACCTGAAAAAAGGAGGGGTTCGTTCCCAAAAATGGGCCTCTCAGTGTGTAGTTTAACGAGTCAATTGAAAGTAAATTTGGTGTTGTTCACATTTAGAGAGTTTGAACGAAACTGAGGAAAAATCCAAAAGGTCCTTTTTCATAAAAGTTAGTCTTTGAGGCCCGAAAAAGTATAAAATAATACCTTGGGGAACTCTTCTAGTCAACGACTAGAGTATAAATTTTTCGTAACTAGTCAATAAGAACCGAAAAATGGGTAAACTATCATAAAAAAGACGACTCTTCAAGTCCCTTTACGAGTGCGAAGATGACAAGTTTACTCGACGATCTTTTCACATTTTAAGAGTAGGAAAAGAGCTTAAAGAGGAGTCTATTAGGTTTATTTTTAATGAAAAGGTTTAACAAGTCCAAAAAAGTAATAAAATTTGACTCAAAAACTAAGTCCTAGAGTTTACCGTGCACAACTGAAGTTTTAAAATAGTGCTCCAAAGCTCTTTTCGTTTTGATCGAGAATGAAAAAGACAGAAATAAAAATCCTCCATATCCAAAAATATCAACTCTTCATGACCTGCAACCCTAAAAGAGATCATTAGACCCTCATTTAATAAAAAAATTGACTTTATATAACTACATTAAGGGTAAAAATTAATAAGTGTATTAAAATAAAACCAAAATGGTGAATAAAACTAGTAAAAAGTAAAAAATAGTTACCATTGTGTTTTTTACCCATTTGGAGAGAAAAAGAGCCCTTTTGAGAGTAAACTTGGAGCGTGGATTGCAGATGCTACGACTGACCATTCGATGAACCGTCCAGAATAGGTAAATCTTGAAATCTCCCCCTACATTTTCATGGTTTCCTTTTTCATTTTAATGCATTTTTTGGTGTTTTGGGGCCATTTTCCGAGAGAAAATGTGCATTCTGGGAACCATGCTTTTCCCTTTCAGGAACTGCGGTGTTGAGCAACAACGTACATTTCCTTGAAAGAAAGTGCAGTGCCACCACTTTGTCCAAAATGAAAGAAGGTGTTGGCACAATCTACCCTAAAACGCTTAAAAAATAAGCCAAATCAAATATTTTGAGGAGTTTCAAATGCTCGAATATGGTTTTTAATCCCTCATTTTGATTGTTTGGCAGGTTGCATTATCGAAAATGGTTGTGTGGAAAGAACAGGAACACGAATTGGATGACATTTGTGGAGCGAATGATCATGGCACCATAAACACTCTTCGTGAAGGCAAGTTTCTAAAATTCTTTAAATTTCCCAACATGAGGGTACAAATCAGATTGTTGGAGTATAAACTCATGATGTGGAATAATAAGCAACAACATTTTGAAGTGGGTTCTCACATACTTACTGTGGAAGTGGAAAAAATCTACTTACTAACAGGTCTTTCTAGGCGAGGAGTGCCCATTTCCTTGACTGGTCCTCGTGGTGGGGATGTTACTACACAGGGCTTGATCGACCAATACTATTTCCTAGGTACTCAAATGGGTGGGAAAAAGATCCCCATCAAGGACGTGATGGAATTACCCTTGAGGACGTTCATGTTTACCATGTAGAGGACTCATGGGCATCAGGAATCCAGGGCCCACATGTTGTATGCCTTAGAAGCCATGGCCCCAACTATATTCAACTTAGATGAAGCCCTGTTAGTGACCTTCAAAGAAAAACTCACCAAGTGTTGCCGTGGTGAGTTAAAATAGTTTGAATATGGTAATATATTAGTGTCATTTTTATTGGAGATAGTTCCACTGCTGAGGCTACAGGTGGCCTTCACCAAGCTTAGAGCACGAGATCCGTGCATGCTTAGGTGGGTATAGCTTATGGACCTCCATGGTGGTGAGGGTCCCAGGGTTAAGTACAAAGCATCCTTTTTTCATTGGTTAGATGACGATCTTCTCATGATCGAGGATTAAGCCTACGTAGGCACAGATTTTCAAGGATACCTAGACCTAGCCCTGCTTGAGGAGGAGCAATGGGGAGACCTTGGTGAGTAAGACACTAAAATATGCATGTTTTTTTTTTTTTTTTTCTCTGTTTTATGTGTTTTTATAATTTTTATGGGTGGTACTGAGACATGCTTCCTATTGTGCATATGTGGGGATATCGAGATGAGGAGGATCCTCTCCGATTGACAGGAAATCTAGTGCTCGATTTGTACGATGGGATGATGACGAGATAAATGAGCTTGAGAAACAACACACAACTTGTGTGTTGGGCCGTTTTGGTCGCTTGATGTGCAGAGTAGCAAGGGACGTTATGTGCTATCACAAGCATAACTAGGGCTTGGCAGGATATGTACACTAAAAGATGTTAGCTTCGGTATTTTTGTTATTTTTTAGTCCTGAAAGCTTGTATGATTCAACCCAGGTCTCGAGACCACATTTTTGTACTAAACACTTATATATATATACAAACTCATTTTTTGTGGCCTACATGATTTTGGTAATGGAATACTATTTACATGGATTATATCGTTCACCTTGTTTATTTACAATGTTTCATGTTATTTGACTTATCAATGTATCAAGAATGGGCAATATGCCAATCCAACATGTAATTAGCAAGTGAATCGGTAATCGAGTTATATGATCTTGGAACGTGTTGGTAATTAATAGATTCAAATGACCTCTCAAGTAAATGTACTCTTCGAAAAAGATGACCAAGTGATTGATATCACGAGACGAAGCTTTAGTTAACAACACTATCACCACATGCTATTCAACGATATTGTTGGTAGCACAACCTAGGAAGACTTCTCCTGAACTAAATAATTCATTGGATTGGGAATACAATGCCCAGGATGTTGAAGTGAGATTCAAGGTACGACAGCTAGCATCGTCAACAAAACCATAGTAGAGAGTCATATGCAGAATTTAAATCATAACATGAAATAAGAAGTGTCGGACAAGACCCAAAACCATACTAAAATAATAAAACCACACTAAACTAGAAGTCAATATATACAGATATATACAAGGTACCGATGCAAGATGTTCTAGGCATACTAACTTTTCAGGTACAACCTATTGTGAGGCTGCCCGAAAGGTATTCCATCATAATCCACTAATTCATAGGCCCCCTTTTCCAATATTTTTCTAACGATGTAAGGACAGTACCACATTGATTCTAGATTCCCTTTCCCCAATTTATCATGTTTTTTTATTGTATGTCAAAACAAGGTCCCCTTCATTGAAGACTTGAGGTTGAACCGATTTATCGTATTGGGCCTTGACCCATTTCTTGTGCGACTCATTATCTAGAGATACATCTAGTTGTGTTTCGTCAAGGTTGGTTAGATAAAGGAAGCACTCTTCCTCGGTCGAAGTGTTGGGTAGAATTTCAACAATTAGTTTCAGTGACAGAATTTCACATTCGATTGGTAAAACAACTTCCAATCCATAGACCAATTGGAAAGGTGTGAAACCAGTCACTATTTTCACAGAAGTTCTATAGGACAAAATTATAGGAAATAGAGTTAAATGACAATTCGATTTATGTTCTCCAACCATCATACGAAGCATGGTATTAAGGACTTTGTTAATGACTTCAACTTGGCCACTAGATTGTGGATGGTAGGGGGTTGAGTTTTCATGACGAAAACCCAACTTGGCGCTTAGCTCAGCCATTATTTGATAACAGAAATGAGATCCATGATCAGTCACTATAGCCTGAGGAACCCCAAACGTAGCAATGACATGGTTAAATAAGAAGAGGGCGGAA
>LPNX010511527.1:86626-119999 GCA_001517045.1 Pseudotsuga menziesii | reverse complement strand
CCCCCGACTGAGGTAGGATTACAATGCATGAAATCCATCCCCCATTTGGAAAAATGGCCAGCGAAAATGATAGGGTGTAGCGGAGTAGGGTGGGCACCCTTTTTTCAGATAAAAGAGCTGGCAGGGTGGGCATTTTTTGACTGCTTCATGGCAATCCTTGAATATCGAGGGCCAAAACTAATCAACGCAAAGAATTTTATGAGTTGTAGCCATCCCAGAAAGATGATCGTCACATGATCTAGAGTGGAAGTCATTCAATACTTGTTCAGCCTCGTCGCGTGTTAAACATCATCGAAGAATGGAATCAATACCACGTCGGTATAAGGTATCATTAAGGATTAGATAATATTTGGTATGATGGCAAATGTGCTGACGATCATTGTGAGATAGGTCATGATGAAATATTTGAGTTTGGAGATATATGATCAAATATCCATACCACGGGTCTGTCATGTTCATAAGGAACAAGAACTCATTAGGCAATGAGTGACTGGGTTCAGTTTTCGTGATAGCACAAGGAAGATCACACATCAACTCCACAAAAACTAAGGATTTATTGGAAGAAGTCTTAGCGAACTCAAGGTCAAATTATTGCAGGATGACGATCCAGCGAGAATATTTCCCCCCTAGTACCTGACGAGTCAGGATGTAGTACATGGGTTTTGATCCGTGAGAACGATAGTTGTGCGAAGTAGGATGTAATGACGAAAATGTTGTACAACAATGACTATAGCCAAAGCTAACTTCTCCACATGTGAGTACCGATATTTGGATTCTAAAAGAATCTTACTAAGATAATAAATCACATGTTCTTTCCCATCTAATTCCTCTTTCACTAGAACCATACCAATGGTAGTAGCAGATGCAACAAAAGCAGAACATATTTTGAGTAATTAGGGGGATGCAATACAAGTGAGTGTGGTATGGCGTGTTTTAAATTATCAAAATCCCGTTGAGGTTGGTCATCCCAAATGAAGGGAGTGTTCTTCTTCAACAAACACATATAACCTTGTGTTTTCTCTGCAAAATTGCACACGAAACGATGAAGAAAATTTTCCTTCCCTTGCAAACTTTGGAGTTCTGTGATGTCAGTTGGGGGGGTAAGGCCACAATTGCAACATTTTTTAAAGGGTCAATCCAGATACCATCTTTGGAAACAACAAAGTCAAGAAGACGTCCACTTTTTATACACAAAAGACACACTTATGTGGATTAAGCCGAATATAATAGTGACGACATCGAAGGAAAATGTCCCTAAGATGCCCTGAATGATCCTCTCTCTGTTGTGAATGAGCAAGCAGGTCATCCAGGTAAGGTTCCATTATGTGCTTGATATTGTGAAAGGCATAGGACATGGATCGTTGGAATGAGGCTCCAACGTTTTTCAAGCCAAAAGGTATCTTATGGTAAGCAAAGGTTCTCGATGCGAAAATGAAGCATATGCATGGAAAATAATTGTAAAGTAATATTTTTTCATTCTTTCACAAACATAAGGTAAGAGAAAGAATCATTTTTCTTTTTATTATGTAAAAATGGGTTTCTACAAGAAAGCCAAAGAATACCTTGAAATGATGCTAGAATGGGCCATTGTAGTTGTACAAAGTAGAAGGTCCTTGGTCTACCAACAATTTGGTGGTATCCATTCATGCATCACACGGTAGGGAAATGTCAACAATAGGTGAAACAAGAAGGGACAAAAGGGGCTTCAAAGGTTTCAGTATAAATTTAGGCAGAGTGACCGTAAGAAAATGAATGGAGAATATGTTTGTAAAATGGGGAACCTTCACCACTAATATCTAGGGGGAAATGGCCCTAGGTATTGGCCCATGATATTAGGTAGACCTTGGTATTGGCCCATGGTATTATGTGACATTTAGGTTTTCCCTCTCTTTTTTTTTACGTTTTTGAATGTTTTTTCCTTTTTATTTTCTTTTTTGCATTTTTGGGGGTTTTATCCCTATTTTGTGGATTTTTCCTTCTTTTTAGGGGGAATATGCCACATGTCCCTATTTTATGGGAAGGGAAATAATAATTATGGGTCAATTTAATCTTAGACTTTAGGACTTTCGGGAAAGTGAAGGTTTAATGTGGAAAAAATGAAGAGTGAGATGATTTGTTTAGGGGATGAGCATGGTGTGCAACTTTTTGGTGTTAACATCATCCATACCTAATCGGAATACACTTCAAGGTAAAAAAAAATCATGGAAACCTTAAGTACTTCTTGGAACAATGGTTATATTTAGAAGAGAAATAAAAATGGGTTACAAAGATGCTAGGTTATAACTTTGAAATTATTTACCAAAAAAAAACAGAATGTTGTGGGAGATGCACTTTCAAAAAAATAAGATGGCTTTGAGGGTTTACTTTGTGATAATTTCATTATGCAATATAATTTGGTGGAATAATCAAGGACATAATGGAAAAAATATCAAAAGGAATGCAATATAATTCAATGACTAAAAGAGGACCCTAATTCACTAGATAAGTTTGTGTGGAAAAATGTTTCACTATGGTACTAGGATCACCTATATTTATGTAAAAGTCCTCAACCCAAATATAAGTTCCTTATGAAATTGCACACTTCTCCTATAGGAGGAAACTTAGGGTGCTTGAAAACTTACCACATGGTTTTTTGGGGGGAAGGTCTTAAAATTCGTGTCCAAAAATTTGTGGCAGAATGTTTGGTTTTCCAATAGAACTAAGGAGAAACAATCAAGGCACCATGTCTTCTACAACCATTGTACATACCAAGTAAGTATTGGGAAGAGGTCTCAATGGATTTTATCACAGTTCTACCAAATTTAGAAGGAATACTATCATTAGGGTGGTAGTGGATTGGATCACAAAGTACACCCTTTCTTTTCTATTTTTCATCCTTTTAAATAAACTATAGTAGTTGCATCATTCATGGAAACAGTTAAGAAGTTATACATGGAATCCCCAAGATTATTTTAAGTGACAGAGATTTAGTTTTCACTTGTAATTTTCAGAATGAATTTCTTATATTTAGTTTGGTAGTTAGTTGGATCACAACTCCTCTTACCATCCTCAATTTGATGGGAAAACTAATATTGTGAACAAATTCCTAGAAGGGTATCTTTGTTGCTTTGCACTAATAAACAAACATAATGGGCCAAGTGGTTTCCCTTAGTAGAAAGGTGGTGCAACACATATTTTTGTACTTCATCAAAACTGCCACCATTTATGTTACTTTATGGCTATCATCCTCCTTCCATCACATCATCCTTGAAAGAGAAATCTAAGGTTCAAGTAGGAGGAAAACATAGTGCACCAACAAGAGGTTCTCCTATTATTGAATGATAACTTGGATATAGCACAAAACAAGATAAAAATACAATCAAATCAACATTGTAGTGAGAAAAAATTTGAAGTGGGAGACTTCTACAACCATACAAACAAATGTACCTCAAGAAACAAAAGAAGGAAAATAAATTAGCACCCAAGTACTATGGTCCCTATAAGGTGTTGTGGAGGATTGGAAGTATGGATTACAAATTGGATTTTCCTCCATATTCACATGTACATGTAGTCTCTCATGTTTCTTTCCTAAAAAGGTGATTGGTGACAAGATCCTAGTCTAGACTATCTTACTAAAACATGATGAATAAGGGAAATTGATACTATAACCTGAAACAATCCTTGACATAAGGAAAGCAACTTCAAAATCGAGTAATTACTGAGTACCTCATTAAGTGAAAAAAAAATACAATAGAATAGGATACATGGGAAGAAGGGAAATTGATACTAGGACCTAAAAAATTCCTTAACACAAAGATCAAGCAACTTCAAAATCTTGAAACAATTACTATGTACCTCATCAAGTAAAATAAGTTTTCGATATAAGAGGCTGCATTGGAATATGAGTTCTTCATGAAAAATATCCATAGTTAATCAAGTGTTGAGGAAAACAGTTGTTTGAAGGGAAGGTGAATGTTAATCCCTATATATCGTGACATTACATTTCTATTATTATGCCAATATTGTATTTATTGGTCGGCTAGGACCTTGATTGTAATTGTATGGTTGAGTACAATTGTGATTGTACGCTTTGTCTTCTATATATATACCAAGGTGACATAATTTTAATTTTGGGATCATATAATCTTGTCTTGTGCATTTGATACATTGTATAAGGATATTTCCCCCTTGAAGAGACTTCATATTCATATCTTTATTTCATTCTCAAGGACCTGGGTTGCTCTTTTTTTTTAATGTTATTTTGGGAATTTTGTGCATACCATTTCTTCTTTTTATTTATTGCACTAACTTTGTTACTTGTGCAAGCACTAGTATGCTATGGGTGTTAGACAACAAGTAAAACAACAATACCATCCATAATATCCATGATTGTTACCAAAATATGCAACTACGATTGCAATGAGAAGAGAGCTTCTACACAACATATAAATATGTGGTGTAAACAAATGAATGTAATGCATTAGCCATGATTTAGATATCACTGATATACATATGTTTACTTCAAATCAAATGACATATGTGATATTTTAGCATCACAACTAGAATCATGATAATATCATAACCCTAAAAGTACTTATAACACCTTTCCCTTAATCACACCAATCTTGAGTCTTTAGTGCAATATAGGGAGAAACTAGGATTGAGAGTTGTGAGGTACCATACCTAGGTATCCCAAGGGTGAGTACTAGAAGAGTCAATGTAATCATGACTAGATTATTAGTTACACCTAATGGGGAAAATAAAATTGAGATACATTCAACAAGATCCCCTCTATAACTAAGAGGGAGGAGATCATTTCTGATGGGTGACACAAAGTGGTAGGTCATGGCCATGTACTTGACATAGGATATGAGGTCAAAGGTGAAATTTCTACTAATATTATGGTGTAGATAGATAAAGAGACTATATGTAGTAGTTGGGGTAGGTCACCAAGGAATGCCCCCAATAATGAAGAAACTTTGTAGATGTTAAGACTTGTATATTGGTGTAAGATTTGGTTACCAAACTGGTCATAAGGGTGGAAAAGATGGTGTTTGAGTTCAAAGTTGGATGGAGCTCATAGTGTGTAAGTCAGTGATCAATTTTCCTATGAATCTTAATGATCTTCCTATAAAAATATATATGGGCCTTTTAAAAGTCCCAATGGTAAGGGATGAAGTCCCTCAAAACTAACTAGTGAAGGTATGCCAGATTCATTTATGGGGAAGGGTATTGGGTGCATATTCTAGTTTCTAACAATTATCTATATTAGGTACAATCGTACCCTATGAAAGTCACCTTCATCATAATCCTAGGTTTTGGCCACTAAATTCCTTCCTTGTGTGCAAATAAGGGATTTGACCTCGAATGGTCATGACTTGTAGGTAAGAATATTTGGGTAGTTCAAGAAATCTTAGAGAAACATCGAACCTTGGATTTAGCATCTTAGGGAACTATGTCATCCTTATCTTGGTTTATGGACACTTGGCATAGAAATATTTTTAGCTTCCTAGGAAAACAACTATGTATCAAATGAGAAATGATTGAGGAACATTATTTGGATTTCTATCCCAATGATCCTAACTTAGACTATAATTTGTTTTGTGATGTCAACAAAAGACAAATTAAGTTGGTTAGTTGCATTGCTTGAATTAAGGTTTGAATTTGATTTATTGGATTGCTCAATGGTTTCCAATAAATGTTTAAAGGAATCCACATAAATCATTTTATAAAGTAGATGTGCATTTTAATGAGTAAACATAAACATGAAGAGTTATAAAATAGATGTGAATTTTAATGGTTAAATAAAAACCTAAATAATTATAAAATAGGTGTGAAATTTAATAGTTAAATAGAAACTTGAAGAATTATCTATCTTTCCCTCAACTAAATGCCCCAAAAAATCTAGTTAGATGCATCGAAGGTTGAGTAATGGGTTGACCTACAGTTTCTTTATGTTATTCTCTCAATTTTGTTTATATTTGTCTCATCCTCTCTCTAGGATTCTCTCATCATTTTTTCAACCCATTTCAAGAACATAACGGAAACAAGTTATTCCCAACACTCATATATGTCTAATTATGTATAATTATTCTCAACATTCAATTATACTAATATATATAATATATATGGTATATGAATTTGATATTTATATTTTTAAGTAACAACTCATCAATTCAATACAATATATCCATTCAATGAAACTAATATATGTCTATACATTTGATATGTATATTTTTAGTAACAACTCATCAATTGATAAGAAAACTCATAAACATGCGATCTTAGATTTTTTCATTATTTTAAATACAACCCAACAAAAATATATTTTACACCCTGAGTTCCATGATGGAAAATTAATTATTTCACTTACATAGATAAGTAGAGTAAGGTGGTTGATGAAAATTGTGACCATACAATTTCTTTTTCAATTATGGATATTTAATATCACATCACCTCTAAGAATGATGGAGACAATTGGATACTCCACATCTCGGAGAAGTGGCTAACGATTTAGAAGAATACATAAAGCGTTTAAACAAGTTCATCATGGACAAATATGATGAATCAGTGCAAATCCAAAGAAAGCTAAAAAGTCAAGAATCTGATATATGTCAACATTAGCAACAGAAGGAAGAACTCCAACAAAAGTATGACGACACTAAAAGGAAGCACAAGCTATAAATTGAGAAAATCAATGGCAAATTAGCAAGCAATACCAAAGAACTACTTCGACTAAGAATTCATAACAAGACATTACTTACGAAAATAAAGAAACTAAAAAATAGTTAGAAGATGAAACTTTCCAATCAAGACCTCGAAGGAATAATACTAAAACAACAAGAAGAAAACCATCGTATGAGAAATCTTAATCAAGAAATAGAGGAACAAATCAAGAAGTTAAAAGATGACAAACAGTCGCAAGAGGAAAGGTTCGAGAAGATTCAGAATAATAATAATCTATTAGAGAACAAATTAGTTCAAAACTAGACTCTCTAGAAAACAAATTCAAGTTGAGAAAGGAGAAACAAATACAAATTCAATTCCCTTCATAGTTCAAAAGGAAGTCAATGTAGTAGAAAAACAAACAACAAGAACTCCTTATTGACACCCAAATTACAAAAATCATTTTGACCAACGAGAGGGTCAAAATGAACATAAACAAAGGAGTTATGATTTTAGAAGATAAAGAACACAAAATGAACAAGCTAAGCAGAAAATGAAAAGTTTCATCCAACAAAGTAATCAACAAACAACTCCAATGAAGATAGATAAAAAGTGTGTCACTTCACGAACAATGAGGCATTTTTTCTTGGGTACTCATAACTCGTATCGTCATGTTTCATCAAGTGTCACAATTATTAACACAAAAGATTGAGAGACAACATTACAAGCAAGAAATCAGATGTAAGTTGTGTCTTCAATAAGCTTTGAGGACAAAGCTCCCCTTAAGAGGAAGACAATGTTATATATAACACAATAATATATATAAATATATATAAACATTAAGTATCTATATTAATTATTAATATTAATATATACTAATATTAATAATTAATAATTAATAAATAGAAATGATTAACTAATTAATTAGAAAAATTAAAGAGATCTACCCTTTCATTTGAAAAGCCACGATAAGGATTATATAAATCCATACCAATGTAATTGTAAATCATCACATCTTATATCATTTATTATTTTATATTTATTTCATTCATGGAATGTTTATCTTATCTACACTGGGTATTCCTGTAAGAAACATATTTTTACTGTTTCACGTCATTTCAAAGTTAAATCATGTTTTATAACAAACTAAAAATGGTTGATAATGAAGACCACTTAAGATTTAATACATTTTCTTTCAATTATCTCCAATGCTTGCTTACTCTTTACTAGAAGAGCCACTGTAATCATGGCTAGAGTCTTGGTTACACCCGATGGGGGAAAGAAAATTGAGATACATTCAACAACCCCCCTCTATAACTGAGGAAGGAGGTTGTTCATGATGGGTGACACAAAGTGGTATGTCACGGTCATGTACTTAACATAGAAGACGAGGTCAAATGTGACTTTTCTGCTACTAATATGGTGTATATAGATAAAGATCCTATATTTGGTGGTTGGGGTATGTCACCAAGGAATGCCCCCAATAATGAAGAATCTTTGTAGACGTTGTGACTTGTCTCGATGTAAGCTTTGGTTACCAAAATGGTCACAAGTGTGGACAACATGGTGTTTGAGTTCAAAGTTGGATGGAGCTCATAATGTGTAAGTTGATCAATTTTCCTATGACTCTTAACGATCTTCCAATAAAAATCTATATGGGCCTTTTAAAAGTCCCAACGGTAAAGGATGAAGTATCTCAAAACTAACTAGTGAAGGTATGACATAGTTAGTTATAGTGAAGGGTATTGGGTACATACTCTATTTTCCAACAATTATCTATATTAGGCACAATCGTACCCTGTGAAAGTCACCTTTGTTGTAATACTAGGTTTTGGCCATGAAATGACTTCCTCAAGTGAAAATATGGGATTTGAGCTCGAATGGTCATGATTTGTAGGTAAAGAATATTTGGGGGGTTCAAGAAAACTTAGAGAAACATCAAACCTTGGATTTAGCATCCTAGAGAACTATGTTGTCCTTATCTTTGTTTATGCACACTTGGTATAGAAAGATTTTTAGTTTCCTAGCAAAACGACTAGTATGCATCAAATGAGAAATGATTGAGGAACATTATTTGGATTCTTATCCCAATGATCCTAACTTATACTATAATATGTTTTGTGATTTCAACAAAGGAAATTTAAGTTGGTTAGTTACATTGCTTGAATTAAGGTTTGACTTTGATTTATTGGATTTCTCAATGGTTTCCAAAAAATGTTTAAAGGAATCCACATAAATAGAACTTAATTTTAATGGTTAAATAAAAACTAAATAATTATAAAATAGGTGTGCATTTTAATAGTTAAATAGAAACTTGAAGAATTTTCTATATTTCCCTCAACTAAATGCTCGAAGAAACTCAAGTTAGATGCATCGAAGGTTGAATAATGGTTCACCTACAGTTTCTTTATGTTGTTCTCTCAATCTTTCTTGTATTTGTCTCATCCTCTCTCTACGTTTCTCTCATACTTCATTTTGTCAACCCATTGGTGATCATATTTCCTATTGAGATTTATAATATTTTCCATTTTGATTATTGATTAGTTTATTCTTTCAAATGTATTTTCCCAATGTTGGTTGTTGATTGCTTCAGTGTTCCTTTTCTATATTTTTTAATCACAAAATAGTTAGAATTATGAGATAACTCTCTGAATTGATAAATATTAAGATTTGTTGGGTTTGTATGAGCTTGTGTGAGTTCCATTCCTCGATCAAGCAATTTTTAAAACCAAGAAGACCCTCGATTGAGTTATTTAAAAATCACCATATATCCCTTGATTCATATTTTTATAAAGCTCAATCAAACTATATAAATTGATCTAGTGCTTAAATTGATGATTTTTCTTGCAGAATTTACTAGAGCTATAACTTCTAGAAGGTGAAATCCTTTCATCGCATTCATCTTGGGTGGAAAAGTCAAGGCCAATGGATTCCTCAATGAATCCTCTATCCAATGACATACTATTTTCACACTTTTGATTTCATATTTTATTTTTTATTTAATTTCTTTTAAAAATTATACTGAAATTTTTTCCATAGTTCCAAAGGCACTCAAAAATTAGTGGCATAAAAATATACAACCAAAAAATTATTAAAAATATGTGGGCTCTTGTGAATTTTCCTTTTCAAAAGAGTGTTTTTTGTTTTTCAATTTATATAATAATGAGAAAAAGGTTGATAGGAACCAATTGTGTATAAAATATGATTCAAATTAATGGGTCAACTTAATAAATAAATAAATAATATAATTTTCAAACATAAAAAGGACCTAGTATTATAAATCAACATAATATATTTTGTTTTTGAAATAATATGTTGAACATTGAATTAGTTTAACAAAATTCATTTATTAACTTTTTTATAAATTTGCAAAGACAAACAATCAATTAAATGAAAATTTGACACATTAAATAACTTACTATTTTTTGAAAAAACAATCATTAAAAAATAACACCATTCCTTCTAAATGTCTTTTTTTTCACATCAAAATTGAAAAGATTTATATAAGTTTGGGGCTACCAATTTTTATCACCATGTTTTTTTAAAAAGTAAAGATGTTCTACACCTATATTTCAAACATCCTTAAAAAAAGATATTACATGATAAACTCTTGAAACAAGAGAATACAATAAATATGAATCCTAGAGGCATCTTCGGAGCGAGGGAGGTACGTGTATGAATTTTTGAATAGGTTTTCTGCTTGTTGACAGAACGTAATTATGGGTAAGTGTTATGGCGATGACGGAGGGAGGGTTTTGAGTTATTATTGAACGTAATTATCCTTGGGATCTGCACTATGCATACATTCTTTTTTTACACTTGTAACCTCTTTATTTTTCCGCGTATTACCTGGAGTTTATTGTCATCCACCACAGTTTGGAATGTCTCTTCGAGACTTCAAAGAACTGGCTCGCACTCCGCCCAAGGGTTGTTGTGCATTAAATCCTTCTTGGGAACCTTTTTCTAGGGTTTCCTCTGCAATGGTGTGCCAATTCATTGTGAGAATGTGTTTCATGAGGGTCTGTTCCTGTGAAGTATGACGCCCATTGCTCTGGGATGTAGCTTGGATTTCCCTTGTTCTGGTTTGGGGAAGCCATAGATTAATTCAGCGGGTGGGCATACTGTTCTATCTCAGGTTTCTCTCATGATAGGCAGTGAGCAGTGTCTCAGGCCTATTTTTGGTGAATTTATTTATGGAATGGTGAACAGTTCTGAACCAGATGAGGGTTTATCTTTTGTTTTTCAACATCCATGAGAGGAGGTGTTTTTTGTGAAAGGATTGTGACCAAAGAGGACGAATCAGATTATTCGTAAAGCTGCTAAACCTGTGTTGATGGTTGTCGATGAAGATGCGAGGTTACATGATATTGTTATGTTGAACACTTTGGCTTTGGTGGGTCGTTTCAGGGGTCGAAAATGAAGTCTTGAGGGTGTCAAGAAGTGGGTTTTGCTTTCATGGTAGGAATCAGTCAATCTATGTCCAGATGTTTTTATACTTTCGTGGGGCTGGATAGCTTTCAAATTCCTCTCTGAAGTTGATGCAGCCATGATCCTCGTGGGTGTTTGGAGATGGGATAGCTTGGGTTTGCTTCTGAAGAGATGGATACCTCTTTTTGATCCCCGCATTGAAAGGTATGAATCGATGCCCATTTGGGTAAAGATTCTGAATTTTCCCTTTGAATATTGGTATGTGGACTTTTTAAAGTTTATTGGGAACACATTGGGAACCTACTTGGGGGCTGATCTGTCTTTCCTTGAGTCGGGGGTTTGTCTCTTGGGGAAGGTTCTAGTTCTTATTGACCTTTGTTATGGGTTAGCTACTGACATTTTGATTAAATAGGGGGAGCTTGAATTTTGTCAACCTCTGGACTATATGGGTGTACCGTTTCGGTGTAATAGATGCCATGTCTATGGGCATGTGATTTCTGAGTGTTCTCTTTCGTTCAGTCGTATGCATAAATATGCATCTACCTCTAATTCCAAACCCTATTAGCATGTTAAGAATGATGGATTGCTTGTTGGGGTTAAACCTTCTGTGGTTGATACACCGGAGATCCCTTCTGTTACACCTTCTATTCTATCGGTTGATTTGGGGGTTGGTATGGGGGTGGATTCTGGATCTCAGACTTATGATTTGGAATCCCTTAAACCTTTGTGTTTAACCTCGCTTTTAGACTATGAGAAAGACCCTAAGTCTCTGATTAGCAGGTTGATAGTTTCTGGGAGTAATGAAGTTTCTTCTGTCCTGTATAATTTGATAGAATCCTTTTTGGGGGATTTAGGGTTTGTATCCCCTATAAAAGAAAAACATGTATCGGGTGTTGGATATTATCTGTGTTCATGTTCTAATACTATTAAGGAACCTTTGAGAGTGCTTGACAATGATCATTGTCCTTCTAGGTTTTTTACTTGTCCGGGACCTGGTGGTCTGCCTTCTGAAGTGGTATTTGTTGGTTGTGATGTATCTGGGGCACTTAGAGAAGTGCATGCCCTTTTAGAAGTTCCCTTATGATCGTGATGTCCCTTAATTGTAGGGGTTTAGCTAGTATCCCTAAAAAGCTAGCGGTTTGTAGGTTGGTTGATGATCAGTTTATCGATGTATATTTTTGCAAGAAACGATGGGTGATGGGGCTATTTTGTGGGTGAGTTGGAGTCTATGCTTAAAGGTTGGAGGTTTGTTTATGTGGATGCAAAATGGAAATATGGAGGTCTTCTATTGGGTTGGAGGACTCACCATTTTCATCTTTTAAATGAGTGGGCTATGGGTTCAGGTTTGTGTGCTTCACTGTATTCTATTGAACTTAAAATGGATTTGTGTTTTGTCAATTTGTATGGGCCCTATGTTGATATGGAAAGGTTTTGGAAAACCCTTTTTGTTTTGGAATTCCTTAAGAGTGATAAGATGATTTTTGGAGGGGATTTAAATTTCTCTGTGGGTTTCTCAGAAATTTGGGGTGTTAAAGCCAGAGTGGATATTCTATCTAATTTTTTCTCCAGAAAAATGGATGTGTATGGTCTTGTGGATATAAGTCCATCTGTTTTACTTCATACTTGGACTAACATAAGAGTGGGAAGTGAGAATATTTGCAAGAGATTGGATAGGTTGTTTATTTTGGCTGATCTCTTGGATTGTGATCTACATTTTCGTCAATGGGTTGGGAGTGGGGGGGATTTGGATCACCAACCTATGTTTTTACAGTTATTAAACAATGATGCTAAACCTCGAAGTCCATTTAAGTTTAATGCTAATTGGCTGGTGAATGATGACTTTGTCTCTTTACTAAAAGAATCTTGGAAGGTATATGTTGATAATCCAGTTATATCACCTACTGCACATTTTGCTATCAATCTTAAGAAAAATGTTCAGAAGGTTAAGAAAAATGCTCAGTAGGTTAAGGATTTAGTAGATATTGAAAGGTTATTAGTTGAGTCCTTTAATAAACTAGGATTTGTTTTTTATTCTGTGGAGGACATGTCCTCTTTGGTTGAGTTGGAGGCATGTAAGAGAAAAATCCTACTAGATTGTGAACATGAGGCTCATAAAAAAAGCAAGGAATTATGGATTTTATGTGGGGATGACAATACACCATTATTTCATAAGTATGCTAATCATAGGAAAAATATTAATTCAATATGGAAGATAGTTGTTGATGATGGTAATACTGTTGAAGGTTTTGAATCTATTGCCGGGGCGGGGGGNTCATAAGTATGCTAATCATAGGAAAAATATTAATTCAATATGGAAGATAGTTGTTGATGATGGTAATACTGTTGAAGGTTTTGAATCTATTGCCGGGGCGGGGGTGCACCATTTTGAGATGTTGTTTCAAGAAGATAAAGATCTTTGTCTTCCTAAGATTGTGAAGATTGCTGGGAATTTTACTACTTTCGTCACAGAAGAGGAAAATGAGGATCTTATGACCCCTGTTGCGTTGACATAGATTTAGTTTGTTCTTTCCTTGAGTAAGAATGATAAGAGTCCTGGTCCGAATGGGATACCTGTTGAAGTATATAGGGAATTATTTGATGTTCCGGGTTTGGATTTATTGTGGGTAGTTGAAGATTCTAAAAAAAGTGGTAAAATTCATGCAGTCTTTAATACCAATTTTATTGCATTAATTCCTAAGATTGATCATCCTAAATCCTTTGAAGATTTTTTGGCCAATATCTTTATGCAACTTCATATACAAGATTATTGGTAAGATCATTTCTATTCATATTAGGAAGGTTCTGGGGAGATATATTTCTTGTTTACAGTTCGGTTTTTTGCCTGGGAGACAGATACATGAAGCTGTGGGGGTGATACAGGAATGAATGCACACTATTCATAGCAAATGCATTAAGTGGGTGGTCTTAAAAATAGACTTGTCAAAATCCTATGATTGTG
The DNA here is from genome assembly GCA_001517045.1 of Pseudotsuga menziesii. NCBI lineage: Eukaryota > Viridiplantae > Streptophyta > Pinopsida > Pinales > Pinaceae > Pseudotsuga > Pseudotsuga menziesii. The sequence goes on along the minus strand of LPNX010511527.1, from coordinate 105,967 downwards.
TTAGTTGGACATATCTGCGAGTCCTTCTTTCCAAAAAGGGGTTTTCAAGGCCTTTTTTATCTTGGGTTATGAGTAGTCTTACCTCTGTTTCATTTTCCTTACTTATTAATGGTGCAACATCATCTTTTTTTAGATCTGGTAGGTGGCTCAGGTAAGGGTGCCCTCTTGCTCCGCTGCTTTTTCTTATTGTTGTTGAAGGTCTAGGCAGGGCAATTCTTACAGCCAAAGCTTGTGGGGATTTACATGGTATTTCTTTTGGAAATGATATATCCTTATCTCATGTTATTTTTGTGGATGATATTGTAATGGTGTCATAACCCCAAATTTCATAAAAATTTAAAAATTTTAAAGTGACATGAAATGTCTGAAATCGTAGTTTAGTAACTGCTAGTGGTTAGCGGATAATGAAATAGTTTTAACAATTTTTAAGGATTAGTTTCAAATACAGAAAAACCAATACAACTTTAATTTTTATAAGTTATATAAAAACTGTCTTGCATTTAGTTGTTGTTAGCTATACTGATGATTTATTTTTGTCAAGTAGGTGAGAAACCATGTTTGAAATCCGGGCTTACTTAGCATTCTGCTAACTCAATGGATTGTTGGTTCTTATAGGTTCATTAGGTAAGCGTTTGATCAAGTAGGAGTTTATTTTGAACTAAGTCAATAAGTACTTCTTTAGCATGATAAGATGCTAGTACATAAATTGATTATTAAATGCAATACTCTGATGAGGTAAAGTAAATTCCTTCATTGTTTTGGATCTATGACAGTATTTCAAATTAAGCCATAATGACTTTTATCCTTATCATAATTAATGTTATTTACAAGAATGAGTTCCTTCAAGGTTTCTTTCTGTCGTGAAGATTATAGTACCTAGTCAAGTATAGATTCTTACAGTGAGCATAGAGCTCAAGATCCTGTCATAAAATTACTTCTATTGTATCATGATCTTACTGCTATTGTCATGTTTAAAAACTCAAGTGCATTGCTCTTTATGTATGGACATAATCCTATATTTTTCAAAGGTGAAGTTTACAGTGAGATGTTAGTTTTGTTAAGAAAAACTCTTGCAATGAGGTTTGTCTTCAGTCTCTTTGAAGACTTCTTCATTTATCAGCATCGAGTTTTATGTGAAAAATTTAGAGCTATTATTTTATAAAAGATATTGTAATTAAGAACATATCTCTACTCTAATTCTCCGTTACTAGTCGTGAAACAACACCAACATGTTTGATTTGTTTACAAATGTCATTATCTTCTTACACAGCTAGTGGACAAGCTGTGTACATAGTAATTGGTTTATAACCATAATGCAATTGTTATTGTAATGTTACAATACTATACTAAGTTATAGTTTATAATAATAGGCTATAACAAAATACTACTTGTAACATAAGGTAGTTTCACTACATAAAAACTACTATCATAAGGTCAAACTAAAAGTAGAAACATTATAAGTGTTGTTCCTATAATATACTTGTTATAATGCATAGCATAAACAATAACATGATTGACTTTGTAAGCAATCATATGAACTATCCAAAAGGTCGTTGGCAAAATTGACATGAGAATCAATAACAGGAAACATTATATTATGGTCGATTATTTGTGATTTGTATTATTGGCAAAGGTTATGCACCTTTGTACTATAGTCGATAGCATGATTTGAAATAATTGGTAATAATATATTTCATTTTCGATGTGTAGTGTTGACTATTGAAAACGACCCACACTTGGTTAAAATTTCAAGAAGGGCACGTGGATAAGTCTCCACCATGCATTGGTTGACTTATAACAAAGTGAAACCCTACTCCTTGGCATTTGGCTCCAAGGGTTTGTATGTCTGTCGGCTGCACTGAGATTCCTTGCGGCCATGAGAGGCCTGCAAATCCCATATTTGTTGGCTCCGTAGACTATATTACATTGCAGAGTGGTTTTGGTATCATAACTTGTAGTCTCGGTTTTTCTTGTGAGTAAAGATTTATTGTATGAGTGGTCTTTACTTCTTCGCTTGGCTCGAAGCCTGTACATGGTTTTACCCTGTCACCGCTTGTTCCTTGTCTCGGCATCGTGGAATCTGAGTGTTGTAACCTTGATGCCTCTGTCATAGGGTTGACTTGAAGTTTTTCTTGGTTGGTGCATACGAGTTAGGTGGCCGTAACTTCCTAGTTTCAAACTCTTCTTGTTCACAGCACAGGTATACATTGCTACTTTACTCGCAATCCATTTTGCCAAAGATTTATTAAGTTAGGGTTTAATAATTATTATCATTAGTTTTAAATATTGTTTGGTTTAAAACTTGCAGGCTACGCTGACAGCTCCAGACTTGAAATGGAAAGCAGGCTCGCCCTTCAGTTACCTTTGTGGGCTTTCAATCCAGTAAGCCCCGGTCTCGTCGTGGGTTCTCCCTGCTTGCGAAATGGGTTGGTTGAAGGTTCCCGTGGTTGGAAACCTAGCTGTGAACTCTCTGCTAGTTATGATAATTACTTTGTTGTTTAAAATCCATGTTTTTGTTTTTAAACCCTGTCGATACACTGCTGGGTTGCACAAGCTTTTAAAGCTGTGATGTATGTGTGGTTTTAGTGAAATAGTTTTTCAGCCTTACGGCTTAATGATGTAATACTCTTGTTAAGTTTATAAAACATCCCTTGTGCTCAGAGATGCTTATGTGATCTCTGTCTCATTTGCTTCGGTTTTTCTATTTGAAGTTTAAGAAAATGAAACTGTGAAATGGGTTTTCCCTAACCTGTCAGTAATGTAATTTATTGTTAATATAAATATTTATGTATATTTGGTTTAAGAAAGAAGACTGTGGAACAATCTAGTTGTAAAGTTTGTGGGGTTTTTACTTTCACAGTCAGTAATGTAAACTGGTTATAGTTTAATACAAAGACTTTTGTGTAATTGGTTTTATTACCAGAAAGGGTTTCGACCCTTGAATTCTTACAGGCTATAAGCCTACCTGGATTTGAGATTTATATTGGACATGGTTAATGATTCTTGGTTTACTTTGTTTATATATACATATACATTTTATTTATTACTACTTCTGTAAATTATATTTATTTTTAAGCTCTGTATAGAAGATAATGTTAAATTCTAGAACTCGGCTTTTAAGGGTTAAAAGAAATACTATAAGCCCTACAGTTTATGAAAATTTGTTTCTGCTTAAGGTATTCTTGACTCTGTTTTTAAGAAATGGAATAATGGAAGATAACATGATTTACAATTGTAAGTATGATGTTAACTTTGTAGGAAATGAAAGGATTCTAACAGTGTTACCTCCAGCTTTTAGTTAAGAAAATTACTTAGATTTTTTTAGTGCAACATACCTAAAAACTAGAATAATATCGACTCCCAGTAATTTTTGTAAATTAAACAGGATTATAAAAAGAATCCTTAACTCCTAGGTAATACATACTCCAGTTGGTAAAGTTAATATTTATGAACTGTTTTACAAATTGTTTTTCACATGTTTTCTTAAATATTAGTGTTTACTTTACTACTGTTAACTATAATATCTTTATTTTCTATTTGTATACTAATACTGTAATAATAGTATATTTACTATTTTCTTATACATGTGTTTCCAATTAGTTGATTGAAGTAAAATAATAAGTGCAGGCAAAACAAAGCACTGCTTTTTCAGTGAATTTCATAAACATTGAAGTAAAATCTATTTCTATTTACATTCAAATAAAAGAATCATATCTACTATTTTCATTCTAATAAAATAATCATTTCATCTACTTAAAACAATCCAACTGTGCTAGAGTACGACCTGAGTTCATGTGTGGAAAAACACAGCTTGAAAATTTAATTTCTATCTATTTCACTATTTACATAATCATTTCCATTTCTATAAATATTCTATAAATTTACTGAACTTAACATTACATAGTTACTTTTCATTCATAAACCCTAAGCACTAACAATGCCTATAATAGATAAACTATGAATTATTTAACTGAAGATAGTAAAAACAAAATAGAACCTGTTGAGAACAAGACGACAACAGCTTAAGGAGGTCGTTCCTCCCTACCAAACTCCTGGAGAGCACTCAAACAACGCTTCCTCAGGACCCCCGAGCTTGTTCCTGGTCTTCTTGGCTGAGAACTAGGTGGAGAATGCAACTGTAAAACCTATGTCACCTGACTGGTTCAATTACCTCAGTAATAAAAATCTGCTCTCAGCAGTATGATCTTCAACTTAAAATCTGTAACTAGATCAATCTCAGCAGTTATCCCCTCAAACACATTCCTGACTCCCCTCCATTGAATTTCTCTTGAGTAAATTCATTCACCCTGAATGATCACTTCTCTAGAATGAGCAGCCTCAACTCTCTTCAATGGGAAATTTTATAGAGATGCCTAGGTATTCTGGGTCAGTTTTCATTAAATGAGCTACCTACTCTGATTCCACTTTCTTGGGGAATCATGACCACAAATATAGGGAAGTTGCCACCTGCAACAGTTGGAAGTGGTTTGAGGATGTTGCCACATGTCAGTTTGCTCTCCACCCAGTCTCCTCCACCAATTGACCAGTAAACACTCTTTTAACAACTCTCCTAAGTTGTTTTCTCCTCATTTATTTATTTATCAATAAAATATTCTGAGTTTACATTAAATATTCTTAACCCCACTGGGTCATCAATTACAACTTGGCATAAAATTTAACACAATGTTCCTCAAATAATATAAAATTGTTTTTGCAAATTGGGGCATGTGACAAATGGTAACTGATGGATCTTATAAGTCTCTATTAACTTTGTATGATATTTTACTGGTTTCTTGTAAGGCATCTGGGATGAATATTAATGTTGATAAATATACCTTTTATTATTCTGGTCTGGATGAGTCTGAGATTATTACTTTACATAATATTTTTTGTTTCTCTGTTATTAAACTTGAGAATGGTATGAAGTATCTTGGCTTCCATCTTAAACCATGCAAATATCTTATAAAGGATTGGGAATGGTTGATAGCTAAAGTGGAAAAAGTAATTATGAATTGGAGCTTTTGCTGGTTAACTAAGGGAGGTAAGCTTACTTTAGTTAAATATGTTCTTGAAGCGATCTCGATCTATTGGATGCATTTCTGGATGCCAGTGGATATTATTGAGAATATTAGGAAGCTGTGTTTCAAATTCTTATGGTTTGGAAACAAGGATTCCTCCGGTTTACCTTCGACATCCTAGAAGAAGTTGGAATGCCCACAGTTTATGGGGGGGTGGGGGTTAAAAATTCTTGCTGTATTTGCTAAGGCTCTTGCTACAAATAGTGTTTGGAACTTGATCCATGGTTCGAAACTTTGGGTAAATATTGCATTGCAAAAATATGTTCATCCTATTTCTTTATTGGACTGGATCATATCTTCTGTCAAATAGAAAAGGAATATCTCCATTTGCTGGAAAGGTGTGTTATGGTCCTTGTTATATTTTTATCAATTTGACAGTATTATCTTAGGATATTATTTGAGATAATGACATGCACATAAATCAATCACAAGAAACAATAGACACAAATATTTTCCTTGGGGAAACCATAAAGGAGAAAACCCCGCAACTTCCTCAAAGATAGAATAAGCACCAATGGCAACAGTAAAACCCAAAGACAGTAAGATGATCTCCGGAAGTTGTTCTCTCTCTTATCCTAGCTCCTTTTCTCTCACTCATGCGCTACAACTGAGTGTGAGTGACTGTGTGATAAATAGAGAGTCTCACTCTCTATTTATACTAATTCTTGACTTGACAATAACTTACCAGGGCTGACTTCTCTAGGAGAGTCTAATAACCCTAGTGCCCCGAAACTATGGGGACTTTAACCCTTGAAAAATAAGCAGGATTACCCTCTATGAATTTACATGACTTGTTTACATTATTGATTCTCCCGATAGGAACATCGGGCTATGACATGACTCAATTACATTACAGATACTTCCCGATAGGAACATCGGGGTACAATACATAAAATATACAAGTGAATACATTCCGAAGTTATAAATACATCAACACTCCCTCTTAACTAGGAAGGTATTCTCTTGACACAATTCATCAGCACAAGTATTCTTCTCTGGATCAACATCAAGTTTGGATCATCGGATCATCATCACTGGATCGACATCAAGTCTGGATCATCAGATCATCATCACTGGATCAACATCAAGTCTGGATCAATGGATCATCATCATTGGATCATCATCGAAGCTAGATCATCACTAGATCATCATCATCATCACTGCTTCCGCCATCTCGATCAACTGGTGCTATCTCTCAATTCTTCTCATCATAGGAAGTTCTACAGAGCCATCCCTTTTTCATGTTGGTTGTAGGCCTAGCCTCCAAGTATGTCTTCATCTTCTTCAACACTTATATTTGACCCAGTCAGAAAGGCATGCCCAACACTTACATCTGACCATAAGAGGAACACATCCACCATCATGTCAGAAAGGCATGCCTAGTGCTCACATCTGACCATGGGAGGAACACATCCACCACCATGTCAGAAAGGAATAGCACTCACATCCACTGGCATGATAGGACACACCATCTATCATCCAAGGAAAGGATCAACACTTACATCTACTAGCATAGCAGGACACACCATCTACTATCCAGAGAAAGGCACAACACTTATATCTAACCTAGTTAGAAAGGCTCAACACTTATATCTGACCCAGTCAGAAAGGCTCGACACTTACATCCTATGGCATAGTAGGACACACCATCTACTATCCAAGGAAGGGCTCATCACTTATATCTACTGGCATGGTAGGACACACCATCTACCATCCAGAGAAAGGCTTTGCACTTACATCCGTCGACATGAAAGGACACACCATCTATCATCTGGGGAAAGGATCTGCACTTACATCTGTCGGCATGATAGGACACACCATCTATCATCCGGGGAAAGTCTCTGCACTTACATATGATCATGTGGGAGCCAATCCCACATTCATATCAGAATGGATCTACACTTACATCTGATCATGTGGAAGCCAATACCACAGTCATATCAGAATGGCTCTGCACTTACATCTGACCATGGAAGAAACCAATCCTATCACCATGTCAGAAGGGCTCTGCACTTACATATTACCATGGAAGGAACCAATCCTATCACCATTTCAGAAGGGCTCACGGACTCATCACTTCCCCTTGGAAGGAACCTTGATCTGGAGAACACCAAGATTCTCCCTTAAGTACTCAAACTTCACTCTGGCTAATGGCTTGGTCAACACATCAGCTATCTACTCGTTCGTCGCAACATATTGGAGCTTCACTGCTCCTCTCTGCACCATATCCCTGATATAGTGATATTTGATCTCGATATGCTTCAACTTATCATGGAGCACTGGGTTCTCTGACAACTTCACACAACTCTGGTTGTCACAATATATACAAGTAGCATCCAACTGAAGATCAAATAAATCAGATAGTAGCTTCCTCATCCACATTGCCTCACAACTAGCCAAGCAAGCTGCGACATACTCTGCCTCGGATGTATTTGGTGCCACACAGGACTACTTCCTGCTAAACCAAGAGATCACACATGATCCCATACTGAAGCAGCATCCCGAAGTGCTCTTCCTATCGATGGCATTGCCTTCCCAATCTGAATCAACGTAACCTTCCAGGTTAATCTTCTAATCCGCCATATACTTGAGCCCGTAATCAACTGTACCCTTCAGGTAGCTCAGAATATGCTTTGCAACAATCAAGTGAACATGTCTAGGATCCGTCAAGAACTGGCTCAATGTGTTCACAGCAAAGCAAATATCTGTTCTTGTATTCGTCAGGTACATCAAGGACCCAATCATCTGACGATACATTGTAGCATCAATCGTCTCTAATGAAGCATCACTCAATAGCTTCAGGTTTGATGCCATAGGTGTGGTCATGACCTTACAGTCCATCATCCCCAACCTCTTCAGGATCTCTACTGCATGCTTCCCTTGTCCTAGGGAGATTCCATCTGAATTTTGCCACACCTCCATGCATAGAAAGTAGTGCATCATACCCAAGTCCTTCATCTCGAACTCAACAGCAAGCTTCCTCTTCGTATCAGCAATCAACCCATCTTCTATATTGATGGTTTTCTAGTTCTAGGGAAAATTAGGGTTTGTATTTCTCGGAGTTCTACCCAACCAAAAAACTTGATTCTTGTCTCTAAACTTTGATTTTGAGGAGGAGAGAAATCCTAGCCTAGGCTCACTCAAAAAATCCTCTTCGGTGAAAAGCCCTAATTTTTCGATGAAATGGTAGGTCAAAAACTGAAAATGCTCATAATCAAATTCTGCTTCGACAGAAAGATGCACCCTTCAATGGAGGTTCATCCCAGCCTCCTTTTGCTGATGGATTGTGGAGAGAGACCCAAAAAGTAAGAATCCCTAGCTTCCACAGCTGCATACTGTATTCTTCTCAGGTTAGCTCTGATACTATGTTAGATTTTTATCAATTTGATAGTATTATATTAGGATCTTATCTGAGAGAATAACATGCACATCAATCAATCACAAGAAACAATAGACACAAATATTTTCCTCAAGGAAACCATAAAGGAGAAAACCCCGCAACTTCCTCAGAGATAGAATAAGCACCAATGGCAACAGCAAAACCCAAAGATAGTAAGATGATCTTCGACAGCTGTTCTCTCTTTTATCCCAGCTCCTTCTCTCTCACTCATGCGCTACAACTGAGTGTGAGTGACTATGTGATAAATAGAGAGTCTCACTCTCTATTTATACTAATTCTCTACTTGACAATAACTTACCAGGGTTGATTTCTCTAGAAGAGTCTAATAACCCTTGTGCCCCGAAACTGTGGGGACTTTAACCCTTGAACAATAAGGATGGTTACCCTCTACGACTTTACATGACTTGTTTACATTATTGATTCTCCCTAAAGGAACATCGGGGTTTGACATGACTCAATTACATTACAGATACCTCCCAATAGGAACATCGGGGTACAATACATAAAATATACAAGTGAATACATTCTAAAGTTACAAATGCGCATCAACATTCCTTTGATCTTCTTGGTAATTATCTTGTTTGGAAGGTTGGAAATGGTGCTGATGTACGTCTTGGTTTGGATCCATGGGTTGGATGCAAATGGAGACATCTTCTACCTTCCTTAATTATTGATAAATTACACTCTCTTGGTATTTTTTTTCTTAAAGATATTGGAGGTCCTAGTATAGCTATCTTGCTGGTTCAGGGATGGCTTTCTGTGGATGATATTGGGTTAGTGGATCAACAGGACGTTTCCATTTGGAATGGTTATCTAGCTACTCTCAAAGCTAGTGATGTTAGATTAAGTAATGATGCTGATGTTTTGGTTTGGAATCAGTCCAAATCGAGTAAGTACTCTCCAAAAGATGGCTATCTGCATTTGATATTGGACAAAAATGAAATGGAATATTCCTGGTGGTGGAAAGTGTTGTGGAAGTTTAAATGCCCACTTAAGTAAAAAAAAATTGTTGGTTTTTATTTTCTGGTAAGGCACTTACATGGGATGTAATAGCTAGAAAAGGAGGGAAGGCCCTGGCAGATGTTATCTATGTAAGAAGGATCTTGAATCTAACTTTCATTTAGGAGTAGATTATGCTTTCACCAGAAGTGTTTGGATTGATCTTGAGATCAAGTTAAAACTTCTGAATTTATGGTCTGGGGAATCAGTGATTTCATGTATGAAGACTTGGTGTCTTAATGAGGATATCAAACACATAAGGTCTTTACCTGTTATAGTTCTGTGGTTTATCTGGAAGGCTAGAAATCAGAGCTGCTTTGAAGACATCAATCTTGTGCCATTGCAGGTTGCCTCTTTTAGTTTGGGATTGTTGCAATCTTATCCTCAGGATAAAATTGTTGTGAATATCAAAAATGTTGTTGAAGAAATTATTGATAAATCTTTTTCTTGGGGGTATTTTGATGGGTCGGCAGCTGGTGATCCAAAAATATGTGAAGCTGGTGGTAATCTTTTCATTACTGATGATCATTACTTTTCCTTTAAAGCTGGATTAGGATCTCGTACTAACAATTTTGTTGAGCTCTATGCTTTAAAGCTTCTTCTTTCCTTGGCTCGGGACAATCATATTGATAAAATTCAGATTTTTGGAGACTCACATTTGGTCATTAATTGGGCTAAAGATGAATTAGCAAAAGCTGGAGTGTCTGTTCTGGAAGGATTTTGGTATATTAAAGAATTTACAACAACTGGTATCTTTGAGACTTATCAGTCTTATTAGCTTAGCTTTGAAGCTTTGATGGTTTATATTATATGGATGTTGTTGATGGTTAGATCCCGGTGGCTGTTAAATCTGGTGATGCTGTTAGATCTTGGTGATGATGTTGGTGTTGTTAAATCTAATGATGATGCTAGTGCTGTTAAATCTTGTTTTTTTAGATATTGGTGGTGATGTTGGACTTTAGTCCTGTTTTTTTGTAATTATCGATCTAACATATGAACATATTACTATGAGGCATGCATACTAGTATATTTTTGGAACACTTTGGATGAGATAGTTCAACCTACATGTTTTATAATTTTGTGGTTCTTATGATCAATTTTTGATCTTATGTAAGAAGTTTATTTGAGAACTTTGGGTATTACTAAGTGTAAATGGACAAGTTTTTTGTATCATCTGAAAAATGTTTATAAAATTATGATTATTTTCTATGGAAAAAAAATAAAAAATCCTTAAAAAAAATACATGATAAACTATTGAAACGAGATACAGCCAAAAACTCAAAATCCCTATTGGGTTTGGATCTTTTGGTTCTTTGTTTTCTTTAAAAGTTTGCGAAGTAAAATTTGGAATTTTTAACATTCCAATTGACCAAAATCCCATCAATAAAACAAGAAATTATAAATCTTCAAAATAATAAATAAAAATATTGCAAATAAATCCATTGCAAAACCAATAAAATGAATAATTTTTCATATAGAAATAGATTTAAAAGCCTTTTACACCACAAAGTTTTTAAAATATCATAAATAATATAATAATAATAATCTAATTTATTTTCACACCTACTAATATAACAAATTAAAATATAACATTTTGTTCTTTTGTCTATCGATTACATTGATTTGCATGTTTTAAGATTTAATTTGTTGGGATATTCAAATTCATTAAGTTATGTGAAGTTCCAATTTATAATCAATGTTGATTTTTAATACGTGGAATCCTATAGTGATTTTAGATCATATTGGCCATTTTTATGCTTTTTTAAAATCAGTTTGAGCCATGTTTCTCCCTCCGATTTTTTTGCATAATTTTATTTTTAATTTTTTGTTTTTTCATAGTTTCAGTTTTAATTTTTTTATGAGTTTGCAAGAGTTGGCCATTTAATTAATTGTTTCGTCTATTTAATGAACTTTATTCCTTATCCATCACTGTCTTATCAAACTTTATGTCTTCGCCATAACTGCTCCATCACTGTCTTCTCGCTTGCCACTCTCGCCAATAACATATTTTACTGCTTTTGTTTCATCACCACCATCAATGACAGTTCCTTTCACCACTTTTTTCCCTCCATGATATCATCATGCTCAAGCTTCTATTCCTTAAAATGCACAATAAAACAAACTGTATAAAGTCTTGTTTCTTGAACCATATTATTTTTCTATAGTACTAGTATAGAAATTATGTGGCTTGATCATCTAGATTGATATAGATGTATATTATTGGTTATCCACCTATTTTACTAGCTAAAAATGACTTTAATAGTTTGGCATTTTTTTACGGTTTTTCGTGCCCAAAACTTCAGGAGGCGTTTTGAGGCCCTAAATGATGATTTTTGGTGATGCCATAGTTTGGACAAAGCCAAAGGTAGGTTTGGATAAGAAAAATTCCCCTAGGAAGTTGACACATCAACTAACCACCTTAGGGCCCGAAAACTTTTTTACGGTCCATCTCCTAGGGTTAGACTTTTGAATGTTAGGGTTTTTTCTTTCATGATTATGATAAAATTCCCTTCATCCTCCTTTTATAATCAGCTTGTGATGTATGAGCATAGCCGCCACATCTCTTCTTAGAGATAAAGCTACTACCATTCTAGTTGCTTTGATTTTACAGTTTGTTATGTTTCATTCAATAAAGAGAATTTGAATTTGTTGTATCAATGTGTTCCTTGCAATATATATGTGTATGTGGTGCTATATATACTCTTTCATTTCATTTCTTAACTAAATCCATATCCTCAAGGGCTCAAAGCAAATGATAACATATCGGTATTGGTGTTTCTCCTCATCCATGTCCAACAATTGTTGTTCCTACTACATTTGCTAGAAGTGGGTCTTTCATTTGCTAGGAATAGCTCTGTAACTACGAGAAAGCACATATCCATTGTGGAATTATGAATCTCTTAGATCTTTTGTACAAAATAATCCCACCTGCTATATCCTATCTTCTCTCACCCTCTCTTTACAGGGACTTTGCAAAGAAGGAACCTCTCACCAACTATTTTTATGGTGAAAATATTGGAGGCTTGTTTGTTTATATATAATTTACAATTTAAGCATGTAAAGATTATAGATTAAAACTGGTGTCAGATATTGAAGTTGTTGGTTCATTCACTGAAATCAATAGGTTACAAGTCCACTAGGTCAATGGAATAAACTATTGGAATTTACTTTGTGACTCGAAAGGATGTTTACTCTAAAACTAGAATATCTAAAATCGAAGGATATAAGAGTGTATTAATCTCTGCTGGTAAATTTTATATTTACTACTCAACCATTTACTTCAAATGAATTATAGTTGTGAGTGCAGGTACAAATTCAAAGTTTGATCAATTTACCTTTTCTCTTTGATGATAGATGTGTGAATCAGTGTTATTGGAACCGGTCTGGTTCAGGAAAAAACGGTCAGTCCGACCGATTTATAGGGTTTGTCGGTCTGGTTAGGGCCCCGAACCACCTGGGCCAGATTTTGAACCTGAACCGCCCTTGAACTGACCGGTTCCATACATAATCGAGCCAAAACCACCGAACCGGTTCGATTCGTACAGTGTCGTATGGAAGCTATTCGGGGACCCACATAACTCAAATTTTGGTTCTAAACTTCAATGATGTATTCTAGTTCAGAACTTTAGTGATGTATTTTGGATCAGAACTTTAGTGATGTATTGCACTCGATGATATTTTGGTTATTTGCACCTATACTTGTTGTATATATGTAACGTACACATATAACCTAATGAATTGTATAATATTCTCATACAATATATGCTATGAGTCAGACCATTTTATTCATTCTTTGTTATACATATATTAACCATAGACTCTATGCTTATTACAAACCCGCCTTAGGGTTCTTCATCCTCATGGATGATACATCAAACATCACCAAATTACCAAGAACCCTAGGAAGGATATCCTTAGGATCTACTTTTTCATCCTCTAACTAGTCGGATTCCCAAAATTTAAGCTTAGAAGTCTTCCACATAAATCCTTCTGCAACGAACCTCTCCTTCCGCAGCTTCGCTCTCGCAATGCAGATTGCGGATGGCGGAGATGCTTAACCACGCTATGATTCTACCCTTCCGCAATGTGGACTGCGGATTGTAGAAACACCAATCTATTATAACTTTTACCCTTCCGCAATGCGGGTTGTGGATTGCAGAAAACATACAATCCTATATAAATTAATTCTGCTTTCCACAATACGGATCGCGGAAACACTTAAACACTTTATGATTTGACTTCCTGTTTTCTCTTCCGCAATGCAGATCGCGGGTTGCTGAGACCTTCAAGTTCCTCGTAACTTACCTTCTGCTTTCCGCTTTCCGCTTCCAAAATGTGGATTGCGGGTTGCAGATACACTTACCATCTTCACAATTTTCACTTCTGCTTTCCGCAATGCGGTTTGCGGAAACTCTTAAGTTCTTTATGTTTTAACTTCTGCTTTCCGCTTTCGCAATGTGGATTGTGGATTGTGGAAACCCTTAAGTTTTTTATGTTTTAACTTCCACCTCCCGCTTCCGCAATGCGGATTGCAGGTTGCAGAAGTACTTGGTTCTTCTTAAGAGGCTTAGGATTTCGTAGGACTTTTGGCCCTAGATTTGCACTTAGCTTTTCTGAGTTTTCTTGGGTAAAACCAAGGGATTTACAACCTTCGTTGACCTCACTGCCTCGGGTAGAGTTTGTGGCTCTAATCAAGTTCATGCTTGGGGATTCTAAGGCCTCTTCAGCAGCCAGTTTCTCAGGAAGAAATCATGAACAAACTTTTCTTTCACAGCTTCACATTCATTTAAGGATTAAAAATATTAAACATGGACTCCACTAAGCTGGAGAGGGTCCAAACCCAGTAAAGCACTTAGACTTCCCTACTTGGGGTCCCTTGCACCAGGCATTAAGTATGGAATCATAAAGCACCCAAGTAACTCTTTGTAGAAACAATATTACACTAGTAGACCAACCGTATTACCAAATGCAAGTCACAATAATTCAAAATAGAGCGTGAGTATTACACCAACTTATAAGCAATATTTTTGTCTAGAACCCTAAACAAACTAGTATTTATCATTTCATTAACATTGAACCACAAATTCACACAAATATAGTTATAATCTGAGCTTGATAGCCTGCAAGAATTTAAACACATAAGTGAACCTGTTTTACAAGGCGAGCCGGATGAAGAAGGAACAACCACGTTCTACCCACGTAGATTTTGACATAGATTTTCTCTGTCCTCAATCACCCCCGATCTAAACTATGTGTGCCAAGAGCGGAGACGAGTAACCTTAGGTTCAGTATCCCAGTGAGCAATCACTTGCCTAACACAGAGTGCTCACGCAACAAGTATTTCTTTCAACTCTTGCCTAACGCAGAGTGCTCAAACAACAAGAGTTCATTCTTTCCCAGAATACTCAGCAGCGCCTTGCCTCCTCCCATATGCTCTCTTTATAGTTTTTTTTTCCTAGAGGTCTTTTGCAGCTACAGCCCATTCCCCAAGAAATCTCCATCAACCATTGCGCTCCCTGATTTCTCCACAGTCTATCCGACACCTGGTGTACTTTCCTGAGGTTAACTCTTCTTCGTCTTCCCCTCTTGCACGCATAGCCTCCTCTTTTCACATGGCTGTCCCCCTCGTTCAGAATTTTATTAAAGGCAAAATGTATTGGTTAGAACTGTCCTCCACGGACCGTTTGAGCGGATTCCAAAATCAACCAAACTCATTAAAATACAACCAAAATTTTAATATTACAAATAAAGTTTTTAAATTATGGGATACTACAATATATAATAAACTTTGCATATTTCTATATTTCTATATTGGATTGATATATCTATACATGAATATATATATGTTTTTTTAATATTTTATGTTCGATGACCGATCCTGTTCTAATAACCTTTGTGTGAATTATAAAATTCATCGATATTGCATTTCGAAGAGTCGAATTCATGAAGAGAACATGTTGGACTATCAATGAAAAAGTCAACACGTAAACTACCATTAAAGTTAAGATATTCCTCTTCTCTCTGTTATAGAGATTATGCATTTTTCATTTTCTTAAGTTTTGCATTGGAGGCAACACACATATTTCAATCATTAGTTTCCATTATAGAATATTTTATTAGGGACGTACATTGTTTGTAGTGCTCAGACTTTGCAGCTTTCAATTATTGCTATATTTTGGCGTTTTAAGGTTTGGACAACGCTGCACAGGCACAGTCATAAGTTGAAATTTGCAGCTTTGAATTATTGCTATACTTTGGCGTTGTAAGGTTTGGACAACGCTGCAGAGGCACAGTCATAAGTTGAAATATATGTTAATGCATGTGCATATTACAACTTAGACTGAGCAAAGCAAATAAATTACGCCCTTCAAACTAAACTACAAATGCTTCACAACGTTGTGGTGTAAGGTAGAGAATCGATTTATTCCAGGTGGAAGGCATGCATATTTCTTCTATGGTAAGGTTTCTTTCTTCTTTCATTTTTTATGAGGTTAGAGGAATGATGATTTTCTTGCTTGAGAAATAGATTATTGGGTGGCTATGATAGTATATAGTTTTTTGTTATAATAGAAGGATTCATTACATAGTATATGTAATGGTAATTGATAAATTTAGAAGGATTTATCACATAATATATATATATATATATATATATATATATATATGTAATGTAATGATAATTGATAAACTTTCATACGATTGTTATGTCATTTCGAAACTTTATTTTGTGGTCGGTTAATGTTTTTAAAAGATAAAGATAGTGGGGTGTTTTCATGAATATGAGTAACACTTTTTGGTAAGCGAAGGGTATGTGAATGTTGTAAAATGACTTTGATCGAGCATTCAATTAATCCTTCGATCAAACTATTTTGAAACTCTCGATTGAGGGTTTGTAAATCCCTCAATCCATCATTATGGCTTGTTCGAGGGTTTTTATTAACCCTCCATCAAGGCATTTAGAGAGAGCTCGATCGATTATTTTTAAAAGCTCAATCAAGTGTCAACAATAGTTATACCTATAAAATAATAATAGACCGCGGCTTATTTCACCGTGTCTATTGCATAAAAGGTCAACTAAGGACTAGTAGAGAGCGGTTATAGGTAAAATAGTTAAATAACTGGTGTTTATAGACATGACTAAAATTAGGGAAAATACAGATAAGGGTCTTTTGATTAAGAATTCTTGCTTGTGATTAAGAACCAAAAACCAAAGGACCCTTATTCCCATTTGTCATATTTTTTGTCACATCAATAATTCCAATTACTGTGCAACCCATATCTACACATATAAAATCTAGAGGAAGTGGTGGTCTTGTTGTCTTTACCTTATTTTTCTCCAAGGTAAATTTACTAGAACTTACAAGTGTCACTCTTCTTGTTGAAATTATGTTTTACTGTATTTGATTATCTTATAATTCTATGTTTAATTTTAATTTAATTGGACGGTCTTGATCGCAAGGATTCAAGACCAAGGCAGGGAGAACCCCTGGACCAATGAATTGGGTGACACACTTTGCCTAACAAAATTAGAGAAAGGGATACACTTGGGGTGGTTTTGTTTTTTTAGTAATTACCTTCAAACATGAATTTACAAGGGAACTCACATAGTTAATAATTGGAATATATACCATGTGGGACAAGTCAAGAATACCTACTCAATGCAAGCTTTCAAAAACTTCGATTAATTTTTTTTAGGTGTCCATATTCATGTGCCTCCAATCACAAATATGGGCACCCAAAAATGTTTTTAATCCAAGTTTTCCAAAGCTCAATCGAGATCCTACTTCACTCGAGCTTATGTCTAACCACATATAAACTCTCGATTGTGGTATTTGAAAATACACATAAAATATGGATCGAGAGTTTTAAAATATCGATTGAGCTATTAGCTCGAATGAGGGCTTTAAAAACTACTTTGTATCCCACATTTATGCAAATTTAATTTCTTGGCATATTTTCCAAGTCTAAACCTTACCTTAGGATGCACCTTAGATGGAGGAATTCATATTGATGGATGTGTCAATGAATCATCTATCCATTGACATATAATTTACATGTTTTTTATTTCACATTATAGTTCTTTTATTTTCTTTTCACACTTAACCACTTATACTATGAAACGAGAACTATGTACTATGAACGAGAACTCTACCCATAAAAACGATGATTTTTGCAAAAAAAACACCAAAAACACCCCCCAAATAGAAAAGTGTTGATACCAGTATACACGTTTTTTTTTAGGGTAAAAAATAGAGCCATGGACTAAACATCCCATATTGTTGTTTAACAAAACTTTAAAATCAACCTTAAATTGGAAAAAAAGAAAAATTCTTGAAGAGATAAATTACAACTTTCTGGAAAATTGCATATTAAAGAAAAAACAAATTTCTCTAATAATTTCACCATTATAACCATATAGAAACAAAGAAATTATGATGTGATTCATAATGAGATAATATATTAGACAATACAAGAACAAATGGTTCATATAAATATTCAAAAACTCCTCTAGAGTTTCAATTACAAAAATCATACTAATAAAAAGCATCTAACTGCCTTTTCAAATTCATCCATGGATTATGACTCCCCATCATCAAAAACTCCTGTAGAGTTTCAATTAAAAAAATCATACTAATAAAAAGCATCTACACTGCTTCTTCAAATTCATCCATGGATTCTGACACCACATCAGAATCTACATTTTCTGCAGATAAGGACTTGATGAAGATGTAGATGACCCATACTCTTCCCTATTATCAATGGGCGCACCATCTGAGTCTACATCTATGCCCATCATTTCAGATGTCATATTCCTTCGGGATCTACGGCTTGGTTTAACAGACTCCCATCTTGCAACTTCTGGCTGTGGCAGCAACCTCTTGATAATCTCTATAGTCTTGGAGCGGAGAGTGTCTTTCTTTGTCAACTTGAAATCATAAACAAGTATATCAACTTCCTCTAATTTCAAGATGTCAATGCGGCGGCAATTTATTTTTTGACCCTTTCTGTTTCTCTTTCTGCAAACCTTTTTCTCAACCACCATCTCTGCCTTGTACACACCATCAAATGGGTGTGTATCTGTTGCATACCAATGTACTTCTACTGATACTACTTCTTCATTTTCTTTATTGACCTTCATAGATTTTGCAATCTATAATGGATATTGACGTGGATCATCTGTAGCCAAAACTGCAAGCATGCAACCCTCCTTGATATCTTGTACTGAGCCCATGTAAAGGTCTTCCATCTCTCGATGCTTTGCGGATGATCTTCTAAAGCCAATATACATTTCTCTTTCCTCTACTTGAGAAAACTCAACAGCTCGAGGTTCAACATTTGTTACCTCATTTTCATTTGATAAACTTTGTGGCCAAGCAAATGGAGTCTTCAAAAATATATCTCCATTTGTAGGATCCTTCTCTAGTCTTGTTTGGATTCTTGATAATCGAAGATTACCAATTGAGTGAATCCGTTTGAATGCCTTTCTACAAAGCATAATTCTTCCAATGCGATAATCATAGCCTGTCCTGGTAGAAATCATGCACCCCACTAAATATGAATTTTGCATGCTTTTGTTCATTGAAAGATACATCTTCCTTCTCTCCAAGACATAATTGTAGCCTAAACTTTTCAAACAACTTTTGTGGCAACACTCACTCGAAATCAAATGAGTAATGGAACTTGGACTTGTGAGCAATTCTTTCCTAGACCTTGTATAACTGGAATGCTTTGGATTGACATAAAAAGGTCTAGTCTCAGCTGAAGCCCACTAGCTCTGAATGAATGATGATGCTAGTGGGCTTAAGGTGCATTTTGTTGATCATACACAAATATTGTTGATCATACACAAATAGATATAATAGA
>LPNX010511527.1:58709-82060 GCA_001517045.1 Pseudotsuga menziesii | reverse complement strand
ATCAACCATTTTTGAAACGAGGGTAAAAATAGCTACTAAAATTAGGAGAGAGAAAAACGAGAACTGTGTCGAGTTCTCGTTTCATAGTATAAGTGGTTACTTACACTTAAAAACCATGTCCACTACTTCGAATCAACGCAAAAAAAAATCTCAACAATTTTTTTTCAAAAAGTAGATACTCCCCAGATCAATGTGTTATATTTAAAAAGTTTTTTTTTTGTAACCACTAAAAAAAAGTTGCATGGACACACGTGTACAAAATGTGATTAAAATTTATGGTTAGCTTCAAAAATTAATAAAAATACAATTTCCAAAACAAATTTAAAATAAAAAATGTGTGCCCTAGTGCATTTTGTGTAGATTATGTTCATATTTTTTTCTTCTTCAGAAATTATGCATTTATCAATAAATTAATTGACATGCACACAAGCCACATGTTAACTTTTTCAGAAATTTACAAGAACAAGCATATCTGTAATGTTCCAAAAAATTGAAAATAATTTTTTTTTGTTAGGCTAGTAAAAACTACCTATGTGGAACATTATTGAACTTGCAGAATATAATGTACATTGAATGTACAACTGTTTGGTCATCAGTTGTTCTTACGTTCTATCATCTTACTTTTAGTTGTGAATATTATTGTATTTTACTAACGATGTCATAATGCTTGTTTGCTACATTATTGTTATGGTTATACATTATTGTGTATGTGTTGTTACTTGATTATATGTTTCGTTCATTTCTGCATAGTCTTACTTATTATTTATATGGTTCTAACTTAACTTTGTTTTTAGAACTAAAGTGGGTGGAGTGGCGGGACTAGTTCTCCCATGACGGTCTGAGAGGTAAAGTGTTTACTTGTCTAGCAGGCTTACTTAGTTAGGTTTGAACTAAGGCACCTCTTTCACTCCATAATGTAGATTATACTTAGCGACGGAGATTTGTTAAAGAGCACTGAACATTTTGATCATTAACATGCCTACTGTTTGTTATTACGTTTCCTTAGAGACTCATATTGATAGCAAAGTAATTACTATCTTCATTAATTATTTAACATAGATAAATTATCTATGTGGTACCTATTGTTCATTATATTTATATTTCATTTATATGTTTACTACATTAAGAGTATTAACATACCCTTTATTTATTTCTTGGCAGGTTATAAACTTGGCTAATAGATCAAATCTCGATTTTGTACATAACAATACTACCATGGCATATTTCATATGCCATGGTTCTAAGCTTAATGCTTAGGAAAATGGGAAAACAATGGTTTAAGGCTTACGATCTTGGTTGGGGTTGATCACCTCTCCAAATATAGTCATTTGTGTGCCCTCATCCATCCATATACCGCCTCCTCAATCGCATACATTTTTGTGGACCAGATATTTCACGATGCAACTTTCACAAGTCATTTTTGGACATAACTATTTCGCCACACTTGCACCAAACTAAAGATGAGTTCAAGGTATCACCCACAAACAGGGTGTCAGACTAAAGTTATCAACAGATGTTTGGAAACATATCTTCGTTGCTTCACCTCTAAAAAACATCATTGGGCAAAGTGGCTCCCTCTCGCTAAATGGTGGTGCAATACCTCCTGCCATACTGCATCTAAAATGACACCATATGAAGTAGTCTATGGTCAGGCACTGCCAGTGCTCCGTCCATACACTCCCAGTTGTTCACGAGTTTAGGAATTTGACATGGTTCTATGAAACCAAGATCATATTCTTCACATTTTGCAGGAAAATCTTCACACGGAAAGAAACCGAATGAAACAACAAGCTGATCAACACCGTTCTGCGTGCACTTTTTAAATCTGTGATATGATTTTTCTTCATCTACAGCCTTACAAGAAATCATTCCTGAAACTCAAAGGGAATCATAAGCTGGCTCCAAATTTCTATGGGCCATATAAGGTTCTTAAGAATATTGGGTTTGTTTCTTATAAATTGGAACTTCCTCCTTCTTCTCACGTTCACCCACTGTTTCATCTATCTTGTCTCAAGAAATTTATTGGCACCAACATCAAAGCACAAACTATTTTATCGAAATTGGATAATGAAGGATCCATCATTTTCAA
Source organism: Pseudotsuga menziesii (assembly GCA_001517045.1). NCBI lineage: Eukaryota > Viridiplantae > Streptophyta > Pinopsida > Pinales > Pinaceae > Pseudotsuga > Pseudotsuga menziesii. The sequence continues at coordinate 79,971 of LPNX010511527.1, read as the reverse complement.
GCAGGATACCATCCTCAATAGGTGCACTCATCAGCTTCACTCTCGATCCATCACAGAGGTATTAACTCAGTGGCACGACATGCAACCAAAGGATGCTACATGGGAACCACTCATTCATATACACCAACAATTTCCACATCGAAAGCTTTGAGGACAAACCTTTTCTAAGAGGGAGGGGATGTTAGGAACCCATGTCATCCCTTCTCTTTTCTTTGTTAAGTATATTGTTGTTGGACGCATATGCTTTGCAAGTTGTCCCATGAGTATATTGTATTATCTCACATTCATGGGAGTAATAGTTGTTTAGATTAGACTTAGTATATAAGTAAGTGTTGAGGCCAATGAAGGATCCACGAGTTATTTGTATTGATCTTGCTCAAAGGATGTTTCCCCCTCGAAGTGGCCCACGATCAATAAAATTCCTTCAGTGTTTTGCCATTTCTATTATATCGTGCATTTTCATTATTTAATGCAGGAGGTTTCTCTCACTTATATGGTTGGATGCAAAGAACTAGGAAGCTCTTTCAAAATTTTCATGGTTTATCCTTCAAGCATATGTATAGGGTATTCATCAGAGATGCATATTCTTTATCAAAAGATGTGATTGGCGATATGACAATCTTGATATATTTTGTATTCTGAATATATGGATGGATATTGGTGATGAGGGGTCCTACTCCTTTTTCTAATTGTTATGTTGGCTTTTCAGGGGTTTGTGAGTGGATGGTCTTTTGGAAAAGGATGTAAGGTGTTTCATTTTGTAGTTGATAGAACATACGTGTTTCTTAGTTTTGAGTTGTTGGTAGTAGAAAGTAATCCTTTAGGGTTGTTAAGTTTGTCTCTATAAGAAGGCTATGAATAGTTTTTTGCATGAAACTAGGAGTATGAGAGACTTTATGTAACTTTGATTCTTTTTTGAATAACAAGTTACATGTATCATTCTAAGTTTTGTTTTGTGCATGCAAATCATGATTGCATTATAAACTTTATAACCAACATATATCCATCTTAAACCTGGATCTACCAAGTACGGAGAGGGATCTAATCTTTTGTATCTTAAATTTTTACATGTTCAAAGAAATTACATCCCAAGAATTTTGATCCATTTGGTGCTTGGTAAATCTAGGTTATGAATATATGCTGATTTTATTTTTTATTTTATAAGAAGATGTGAAATTTTTAATTAATTTTTATTTGGTTCTATTTTTTTTAGTTATAAATAGACATAATTTTTTAATTATAGTTAATTTTTATAATAAAGTTATTTTAAGTTAAGATGTTTGAAATAAATGTAACTTATTTACATTAGCTTAGGTTTTACTTTTCTTGTATTGGCTAGATTTTGTTGCAAGAAAATAATCACTTTTATATAAATATTAACATAAACTTTTTATTTATTTATTTATCATATGGTTGTCAACATAACTCATGTGGAATTGCTCGTGGGGGGCAGAGCAAGTGGTAAAGTGGAATTGTTGAAATAGGTTGTAATTGGAAGGTTTCATGTTCAAATCCCCCCCAAATTTACCTGTGTGCCATGGTTCAGGCCCTGTGGATGCACCTGGAGGGTATAGTGGTAGCGGGATTGGATCCCTGGATCCTGTGTCACGCGAGTACCAGTCCATCCCCAGTTGTCGATTCCCCTAGTTACCAAAAAAAAAACATAACTCATGTGGAATTATGGTATTATCTTCTATTAGTTGCTTGGTGTAAACTTTTTTCGTTATCGTTGTTTTGTTTGTTTTATTTTTATTGTAACTTTTTATTATTTGTTGTTTTGTTTGTTTTATTGTATTGTAACTTTTTATTATTTTTAATTATATTGGTTAATGGTTAGGTACTTTATTTTGCACAATAAATTATAATAAAATAATATTATGTAAGTTGTGCAAGTACTATAAATAAAATATAACGGAATGGAATGTGTTTTTGATGAATATTATTTTTGAATTTAATATGATATGATTTGAATTTATTATTTATTATTTTATTTTATTTTATTTTTGGTAATTAGAGGAATTGATAATTGGGGATGGGCTGGTATTCCCGTGATATGGGGTCTACGGATCCAATCCCGCTACCACTATACCCCTAGGTGCATCCATAGGGCCCAAACCATGACGCACATGTAAATATGAGGGGATTTGAACACGAGACCTTTTATTTACAACCAATTTTAACAGTTCCACTTTACCACTTGCTCTGTTCCCCACAGACAGATTTGAATTTATTATATTAATTACAGGTGGATAAAGAAATATAAGATAACGATGATGTATTTTTTTGGTAATAATTATTAATTGGGTATTTGATTTTCGCCTTCACCTCATGTAAGTATTTATATTCTCATTTTCCAATTCTAAAAAGAGAAGGCTTGTGGAGATCAAAACATAATTTGTGCATATCATAAACTTTGCTTTTTGCTAGTTGTTTTCAAGTACACATGTAGATGTTAATGTAGTATAATAAGTTTTTGTTTGTTGCAATTAACAGAGTAAACCATTGGCATGTATAGTTGTTTTATTCCCAATCATTCATTTATTATTGGTCAAGCGCCCACGACCAAGTTTAATTTAAACTACTCTACTTGGTACATGTCTAGTCCCTACCTTTTCTTTTGAGTGGCAGTAAAATGTCCATTAAAAAAACCATATCTCCATTCCAATAAGCCATTTGTGAGTGTTGTTTTCTCTAATCTCATCCACCAAGATTTCATATTTGTAATTTCTTACACGTAGGGAGGTGGCTTGAATGCTATTGAAATAATGGAGCTTGAACTATCCATATTTAGTTAAGTTAAAATTTATCACATTTAATTAACTTAAAACTTATTACAATCTCGTTGAGATTCACAAAAAAAAACTATAATGTAGCATTTTATTTTTAAAAAGAGTGAAAGAGATATGCTCTACACATGAATGAAAACCTCCAAAATCAAAGTTACTAAATTCCTTATGTAAGGTATAACTAGTTAATATAGAAAAATCCTGCGTTGAGGAGCATCTTAACAATTTCCTTGCTAATATTAACATCATCAACAATTCTCGTTAAATGATTCAACATTTTTCTGCAAGTTTTCAAGAGCATTTTGCTTTGATATGGCCCAAATTAAATGTTGAAGATGTCAAGGATTACTGGAACAATGTGTTGGTCACTATAGTGTATCTTACTTTATTTTAATGGAAAAAAGATGGTCTCTTTGAATTGATTTATGTGATAAGGTTTTGATTGTATATATGGTATGGTTTTAATTGTATATAGTAACATAAGCTTAGGGGACTTTATGGACTGAAGTTGATATTATTTTTTTTGTTAAGAATTGTTTTCTTCATATATGTGTTGGTTTATGATAATTTTAAACTCTTATATATATATAAACATTTTGATACTCACAAGTAAGAGTTTTTTACCATGTTTTTCTGATCTATGTCTTTTGCCCAAATAAAATGCCATCTATTTAAATGTTCATTGTATTTTTAATCTTAAAAAAATTAATCTACTACTAATCAAATTGTTATTATTATTTATTTAATAAAGAATCTTCTTGGCATATATATATATATAGCCTCAGCCTAACCTCTTCGAATTCAAACCGATAAGTTTAAAAAGAATAAATGCATACTTTCCTATTAAAACAAATAGGAATCTCACATCGTTGTGGTTTTGGAAACGGACCCACGTGAATGAATGTTAGTTGGTAAACATCAAATCATAATGTTGCTAACTACCCTATCAACAATTAATTAAATTCAGATAAGGTAAGTATACTAAAGACTTCTCCACGATTTTTTCTAATCATGAAGATGCCCTTAAGGTTAAGTGTAAAAATAGCAGGTAACTCTTTCCTAGGTTGTTAAGGTTAATTGTAAAAATAGCAGGTAACTCTTTCCTAGGTTGTTATAAATAATTAAAGAAAGTTTACTATAAAATTGGTATAAAATTAAGTAATTTTATTTAAAAAGTGTACTCACGCTTACGTACGTGTTAATTAACTTTTGAAATATAAAATTAACATTTAATTTAATATATTTATTTTATAAGGTATAAGGTGATGAATACATATTCCATTAAGTATATGTATATATATTTGTATTAAAGATTAAAATTAAATTATAACTAAAATAATGATAATAGTTTTTTTTTTTGAAAGTGCTACCCAACCATCATGATTCATAAAATAAACCTTATTTTACATGGATCTATATAAATTTATATATTAATCTATTTTTAATTAATATTTAATTTAATATAGTCAATTTATAAAATCACTGGTACATATTACATTATGTATTATGTATATGTATATTTTTTTTTTCAAAGAAAAAAAATCGTAAATACTTTATTAACATTCAGTAGATGGCCCTCATAGTCCATTTTACAAAATACAACTAAGAAGTTGTCATTTACAAAATTTGCCTCAAAATGAGCACAAATCCACAATCCATGTCCAAAAATTCAAAATGTGAAGTTTACATTACATACATTATATCATCATATCATAATGTTCACCAAAATACTTTTCAGCAGAAAAGAAAGCAAATAACCATGAAAAAACTAAGTCTGCTAGCAGACTTATATCATCACTCCTAAATAAATCAGGTCAGATCAAACTGGGACAAGTGATCAAAAGCAAAGAAATCAGAGCAGAACTAGCATGCTGATGAAGTCTCATAAATGTCAAATGCTGATAAAAATAAACAGCAGCTAGAAATTGGCCTATTCCAGGCCATTCAATGATGAAAATAAAATATCCAAATCCAATCAGAACCACATAAAGAGAGGCCAACCAGCCCGCAAGTCAAGCTCTAATAAAATTGCTTGAGATCACCAAATGCAAAAAAGATGCATATCAATATCAGCCATGGCATCATATCAGGAAAAGGCATTCCATGCCCAATAAATCTCCAAAGAACCAGCAATCTGTCAGAAGAACAGACAGCACGCTACAACATTTTTAGAAAACCTGGAAGGTTTCTATGGATTCTGCCTCTCTCTGTTCACAAGTACTCCAATAACCTTCAAGTATGCTACCACCTGCTTTAGCCAAAGAATCTGCTTTGGAATTTCTTTCCCTATAAATGTGTTTGTAAGACACATAATCAAGACTGTCAGATAAATAGTGAACATCTTGAAGAATCAAGGCTAGTTCAAGATTTTGTAATCGATACTTACCAGATGCCCAATTAATAACAAGCTGGGAGTCCCCAAAAACTTGAATATTATCCAAATTATGCATCCGAGCCAGCCTAAAGAGAAGCTTAAGTGCACATAATTCTGCATAATTATTTGTGCCCAATCCTAAACCTGCTTTGAAAGATATATGATGCTTATCAGAGATGAACAAAATACCTCCAGCCCCACAAATCATTGGTTCCCTAGCTGCAGATCCATCAAAATAACCCCATGCATAAGAATGATCAATTTCTTCCACAAAAATTGATCTGATAGATACCACAGATAATGACTGCGGTAAGTTCTTCAGCATGCCCAAGCTATAACTTGAAATCTGTGCAGGAGATGAGTCAAAATCCTCAAAGCAAGATCTATTTCTTGCTTTCCAAATAAACCAGAGAACAATGATAGGTAAAGATTTGATGTGAATTACATCTAATAACAAGCACCAGTTTTTAAAACAATCAGACAGGGAATCTCCATTCCAAAGATTATTAAGGGTCAAATGATCCTCAATAATAGACCAAACAGATTGAGTAAATGGGCATTCTACTGCAATATGAAAATTAGATTCATAGCTCTGTTTGCATAGAAAACATCTACCAGGACCCTCTCTACCTCTCAAGCAAAGAACATCCCAAGTCAAGGCTTTACCAGCGAGAAGAAACCAACTAAATTTTTTTGTTTTTAGTGGACATTTCATCTTCCATAAAACCTTCCACCACCAGTTCGAATCCACTTCTCTATAAATAAGTTCAGCATATCCCACTTTAGGAGAATATTTACCTGTTTTAGATAAATGCCAAATGAGACAGTCATCAGCATTAGAAAGTCTAACATGACTAGATTTGAGAATGGCAATATATCCATTCCAAACAGCAATCTCAAATGGTTCAATAAACCCCAAAGTGTTTGCAGATAACCATTCTTGTGGCATTAAAACAGACATACCATAAATTCCAATATCAGAAAGAAAATGGTAACCAGCCAGATGTAACCTATCTATCATAGGAATAGGCAGAGCATGTCTCCATTTACATCCAACCCACGGATCTAAACCAATACGAACAGCATTGCCAGAACCAACCTTCCAAACCAGAAAATTCCCAATGAGATCAAAAGCCCAAAGGACAGCTTTCCAGCAGATTGAAATGTTCTTTTTCTTTTTAACAGAGGATCTTATCCAGTCCAGTTTATTCAATGGGTAAATATATTTCTGATAAGCTATCTTAACCCATAAACCCGAACCCTGAATAATATCCCATACCTTTTTTGCTGCAAGAGCTTTGGCAAATAATACAGGGACCTTAAGTCCCCAACCACCCAAAGATTTAGGCAAAGCAATAGACTTCCAAGATATCCAGGATAAACCAGAGGAGTTCTGTTTACCAGCCCAAAGAAAGTTAAAGCAAAGCTTTCTGATTTTGTCTATGACACCCATAGGAACCCAAAAATGCATCCAATAGACTGGAGTAGCCTCTAAAACAACTTTAATCAAAATCAACTTTCCTCCTTTGGACAACCAACAGAAGCTCCAATTCTGAATACTTTGTTCAACTTTAATAATCAGCCAATCCCAAACCCTAATAAGATATCTGCATGGTTTAAGGTTAAACCCTAGGTACTTCATGCCAGACTCAATTTGAGCAACAGGAAAACTAAAGATGTTTTGTAATGTAATAACTTCAGACTCTTCCATACAGGAGAAATAAAGTGATGATTTATTATTGTTAATTTGCATCCCAGATGCCTTACAGAAATGCATTAAAATCTCATAGAGAGTAGATAGAGATTGTTCAGAGCCATCATTAACCATGACAATGTCATCCACAAATAGAACATGGGTTAATACAATTTCATTACCAAAGGCTAAAACATGATAAGTCTCACTGTGTGAAGCATGCAGAATAGCCCTCCCAAGGCCTTCAACCACAATAAGAAACAGAAGTGGTGCTAATGGACACCCCTGTCTGAGTCCCCTACCATATTTGAAAAAATTTGTAGCAACACCATTAATGAGCAAAGAGAATGAAACAGATGAAAGACTGCTCATAACCCATGCAATAAAATTCCCAGCAAAACCCATTTTTGTAAGAATAACCCGAAGATAAACCCAGCTGACTCGGTCATATGCTTTAGATAGATCGATCTTAATCATGACAGCTTTTAAGGATTTAACATGCATTGAATGCATGCCCTCCTGAATGACACCAACCGCATCGTAAGTCATAAGAAAATAAAACAGCACACAACCCAGCTTTTAATGCCCATGCATTAAGAAAAAGAAAATTACAAGACTTCCATCCTACAATAAGTCCACCTGATCTGCCCATAGCATCCACCGAAATGAACTTCCATCCAAGAATCATAAGTTCCAAGTCTTGAACCAATACACCCCCCTCAATCATTGTTTCTTGAATAAAAAGAACATCAACAGAATGTAGATCTATAAGCCTCTTAACTGCTAGTTTCTTGGGAAGACTAGCCAAACCCCTAACATTTAAGGACATAAGGATCATAAGGGAACTTGATTAAGGGCAGATGCTCTAAGCGCCCCAACACCTCTCAAATCAAGATGTAATATTTGGACATCCCCAGTCAAACCTTCCTCAACTTCAAGATTCCCAGTTTTATCCTTGACAGGCCTAGAAATATCCCGTACAGATTTAGTACTCGAACGGAGAAAATACCCCTTACTAACAATTGCCTTACATGGAGATACAAAACCAAGATCCTTCAAAGATGAATTTGGAACAGAAGAAGATAATGCCTCAGAATAAAGATTCAGAAAATTATCATCCAAGGAATTAGATATACTTAGCTGTTTAAGATTGGCTAAAGGATCAAAACCAAGAGAAACAGGATGAACATCCAGGTTCTCATCCACAGACTTTCCAACCGTAGCAGAAGACTTAGTCCCATCTAAATTGGCTCTCCAATTATCCAAGGTTTCAACCACTGACATCCCTGCCTTAGCAATAGACTGATTCCAATCTTTTTTGACTCTCCCAATTTTAGAAGAAGAATATTTTTTAAATGATAGAGAGCAATCATTTGCCAAATGTCCAAATCCATGACATCTAAAACATCTAAAGGGAAGTCCCAAGTAATCCAAAGGCTGAAAGAAATCTCTGTTACATGATTTAATGACCAATTCAGCAGGTAGACCCAATCGAAAATCTAACAGGACAAGAACCCGGCCTATGCAGCAAACCCCAGATTGTAAATAGGAGAAATCGGTTTCCATATGGGTTCCCAAAGTATTCCCAACATGTCTGAAGAAATCAGCAGACCAGAAATCAAAAGGTAAATATGGTAGTTTGACCCAAATAGGAACTTGGTCATACCTTTCCTTTCGCGGATCGAATAATGGGGTCCACCTCTTGATAAGAAGGGCAGCATTATCTCATTTCCAGACACCAGCTAGAATTCTATCAGCATCAACCACTGAAGAAAATTTAAATGCTATCCAACCCCGTGGAAGCATATAAATCTCAGGAATAGTACTGATAATCCCATTCCATACCCTAACAGCCCACCCATGAAGAGAATCAGCATTATAATTATGCCTTCCAAACCTCCCAACCAAAGTCAAAGCATTGGTAAGAACTATGTCATTTAATAGCACATCTTCCCCCAAAGTCATTAAGACAGGATTTATCTTCTTGATAGGTTTAGGAATCCTCTTCTTAGGCTTAGATGGATCAATGCTACCAGAGTAATGAGGCTCATGCTCAAATTCATTAACAGGATCCATAGACTTAAGAGGTTTATAACTTACATCAGAAAAAGAAGAAATTCCCAACTCTGCATTCGTGCAAACCTCTTGAACCATCCCATCTACCTGGATAACCGGTAAACTAGGCTTATCATTCTGATAATCAAAGAAATGATCACATGCATCCTGTTTACTATTTTGCAAACCCATTGAATCCAAGGGATGACCCAGTTTTGGAGAAGTAAGCCCATCCAAACAGCTAGTCCCAAACATCTGAAAAGCAGGCGAGGGTTTCCCACAACTCCCCAAGCATTGAGAGGCCTGGCAATGGAGATCCAATTTTAAAGGCTGAGGCTCATCCTCAACCAAAATACAATTCCCATCCGTCTGAGAAAAAAGAGAAGAAGGGTAGTCCTCAGCAGCAAAAAGATCTACTCCTAGATTCTGTCGAGAACAAGTCAGCTGACCCGGAGGAACAGAAACTACCGGACAAGAAAGGATTGGGTTCAGCAACGGACTCCCACCCATACCAGCACCATCCAAACAGTCCAAAGGGGAAAAAACATTATCCAAATGGTCATCCTGACCAATGACAGGCCTCGAATCTCTCAGGTTAAATGACAGATAGGTAGCAGAGAGCCTTTTCTCCACTCCATTGCCCTGCTTGATGCATTGCAGGTGCCCTGGCGGAGTACGGGCCAAAGATTTGGCCGCCCACAACGACATAACAGAAGCACGCAGAAACCCCAGTCAGAGACCGGGCAGCAAACAACACAAACTGCTCTAGAAAGTACCACACAGCTCTAGAAAGAAACACACAGCACACCGACTCCAGATATCAGAGCATAAATCATGAAAACGAAGGCCCCAAGAAGCCGTCACAGATGACCAAATTACAACAACTTCGCCCCAGGAAATGATAACCCAAACACTACAAACTTCGCATATAATCCAACACGGCAACCATAGTTAAAAAGGTCTTAAAAGGCTCACAGCGAAAGAAAGACAGATGCCAAAGGTGCAACTGTCAAGAACCAACTCAACAGGAAAAAGATACCCCAATAACCTCCAAATTCGAGCAGAAACACACCAGAAACAACTATCCAAAATATCAGGACCCCGTCCCCTAGAACTGCTCAAATCTCTCAGAGAGGAGAATCAACAAAAACACAAGACATGATAGATACCGAACATACCTGCAGATCGATTCGGATACCACAGCAAAACCTCTGCCAAGGAAGTCTGATAGGTAACCAAATAACACGGTCAACAAGCTCTCCACCAGCACAGATGGCAAATCTCTTCAACCATATCACCAAAACCCCATCTAAAGCAGAAGCACTGTCTCAAAAATCTGAACCTCAAAAATGTAGCTTATCCGCCTGAATTCCAGGAACCCAGCAAAACGGCCAAGTGACAGTGCAAACACCATAAACCAGGACAACCAATGCCCCAAAGATCCGTCACAAATCGCAGAGTTTCAGAGGTAACTCGCACCCTCAAGAAAACACACTGCTCCTGGAATGAAAAACTACAACGACGACACAGAATGCACTGCAATCACCACTACCTCAATAATCAATGGACAGGAAAGGCCGGAAATACACCAATTAACGGCCAAGAAAAGTCTAAGACTGATCAAGACTCTCCAAGATCACCAAGATTCCAATCATCGAGCACGGCCCACCCACAAAACACCCCCAAGCTCAGAGAAGAACAGGCATATCGTCAAAACAACAGGCAAAAACCACTAACCTTTACACCACGGAAACTAGCGAACCACAGCACTCACCACGGTCAAAGAACAGCACCACTATGACCACCGAAAGAACCAGATGGTCAATAGCGCATACAAAACTCGAAACCACCAACCCGAATCGAAGGACTTTGAAAAGAGAAACCAAAGAAACCTGCTAAATCACAGCGATGACCACAGAACTGGTCAATCTAGAGCCAAATGCATGGCATCCTCAACCTTGGCCTAAACACCGAAAAAACGCAGCATCCTGGAGGCGAAAAACGCAGCATCCTGGGGGAGAAAAAACAGCTCCAACACCATAGCAATGCGGATAAGAGAAAATACGCATCCAAAGACCACATATGATTGATATCAAGTCAATTAAAACGTGGCATCTCCACAAAAAAAGGAGGATAAATGCTACGGACAGGACTAATAAGGTACATTAAAGCCCATCTAGCACGAACAAAGGGTCGTCAAATCGAGAATCATACGAACAGTACGTAGAAATCGCCTCATCCACAGATGCAACCGCCAAATAAATCCGGGAAATGCCAGTTTAACGGCCAAAAACTAGCCATTAACGCACAAACAAGCTCTCCAACCTCAAAAAACCTCTCCAAAAACTAGCCATTAACGCACCCCCCAAAAACTAGCCATTCTACAAAGTTGATGCTGTCCATGCAATGAGGTACCTCAATGCAATCAAGACTGATCTCAGTTTTGTTAAACAAACTGAAAAGAGAGTGTTTTCATCAATACATCATGGACAAGCCATTATGTATATGTATATATTTTTCTAACTAGTACATTTACATTTGTTGTGGTTGGATCAAGTTGATAGAGATCAAATGGTTGAGAGAATTTAGAATGAAGGAGACTTTGGAAATATTTTTTTATCCTTCAAATTCTTTTAGTTGAAGAAGTTCAACTATTATAGATGGCTAGCTACATGTTATAATTTCCTTGTTATCCATTTATTAACTATCATTTATTTTTTATCTTCTTTTTATAATTTGGAATAGTGGAGGTAGGTTGTTTGGGAATAATGGAGGTGTCTGAATAGATAGTTAAAGTTAAGATTTTATTGTGGAGTTTAACATTTTGAGATGAATTAGAAAAAATAGATTAAACAACCCATGTGCAATGCCTCCTAAACAACCCATGGTTTTATGAGGGCCTTGCATATAGTTTTAAAACCATGTATGGGGAGATGTTGTAATGTTACTTCCTAAGTAAATAAAAAATTATTATTATTATTATATTTGAGTCATAAATAATATTATATATTATATATGAACCTTAAATAAAAATATGTGTTTTTTGGTTTCAATCAAATCAATGGCTATATATAGGACACACCAAAGTTGATAGCTCATTGAGTGCAATACCTAAGAAGAGGTTTGCACATACAGAGATATGATCCCCCTCTGGGCCCTTGATAGAGCCTAGGATCTAGGCCCTTGATAAAGCCTAGGATTTGGATCTAGGATGGTCTAGTTGAAGAGGTTCAATTGTTATGGATTTCTAGCTACATGTTATCATTGACATTTAAATTTAGGTAGTTTGTTTAAGCTAAAATTTGTCTAAAATGTTGAAATAATAAATTTAGATTACCTCAACATAAAGATAATAGAGATAACTAAATCCATTTTATAATTAAAATTATAATTCCAACCATTAAAATCACAATTTCAACCATTTTCCTTTACCAAATTTAAAAAAAATTGTGTGAAGAGTTTTAAAAAAATTGTGTCAAGAATTTAGCTCACTCTTGCAAAAATTCTCATCAGATTTCACTGTAAAATTTATTTAAATGAAAAAATGATATTGCTCGACTAAATTTCCATACTTATAAAGCTTTTTATGTTCGGCAAGAATAAATGAGAAGCTTCTTAGAAACTAAGGTCGGAGAAGAAAAAAGATTCGGTGGTGTGAAACGAGCAAACGGCCTTCATTAAAAGACAAACAGCCAGAACTCTGAAGGCCAGTTAGCGGAAGAAGAAGAAGACAAGTCAAGTAGGTAATGATACTGCGTTGCAGAAATGAAAAGTGAGATGCTTCAGTTTTTTACCCATTTCCTTTCAAGCAGTCCCTCATTCACACAGTTCCCAGCAGGCTTTCTTATGCCTGTCAATAAATTTTTAATGACAGTTTCAAGTTTTTTGTGCTTATCTTTTGGCGATTTAACCAATTTTGTTGACAATTTATTTTTAATAAATATTTTTTTACATTATATATAAATCTGAGTAAAATATTTATATAGAAATTTACTAATTAGATAAATTAAAACCGGGGAAAATTTTAAAGATTTTTCTTAAAAAAATTGAAGGCAAGAATAATAATATAATTAGAAACACAAAATATAAATAAATACCATACACATACACTAAAATAGAAAAGTCTAGCATTTATATGTTCCTGGATTAACTAAAAATTAAGAGCAGTTTAGGAGCTGACCCAGCACAATGCCAATAACTGTTAGCTAAGTTTTCGGTACTTAACATAAGTATTAAAAATTTTGACGAATAATCTAAATTCATACGATTTTTTTCAAATATTTTTTCACCTGTGTTTATAAAAAAATTACTTGTCAAATACTTGTAAAAATGAAAAAAACGTTCTGTAAACGTCAAATTCCAGGCCTGTACTGCCCAGCATTTGCCCCCTTTCTTCTTTTGACTGTCCCTCATTTTCATAGCAACCCCATTGACGTGAGTGAGATCGTGGCTGTCCCACGTCACTTCGGTGACCACAATTATAAATTATATAGCCTAGATCATCTGAACCAAATTCAGCTATTCTCTGGTACTGATCATTACCAACCATTGATACTTCTCTTGTAGCCATGAATTCCCACACAGTGCTCAGGCCATCTTTCCCTTCAGCTTCTGCTACCTCTGCTCCTCGGCTTTCCAATTTCAGCCATGCCCTCTTTGCCTCAGCGGTTTCATCGTACATGCGGAGGCTAAAAATTTCGCAAGATCAGCAAAGGATTAATCGGAACAGGAAACCGAAGAATGGCCTGGATCTGATGAAGGTCATTAAAGAAAGGTTGCCGCCTGTCAGAAGCTCAGCGATCCAGACCGAGTCCCTGCCGAGCACGCTGGAAGCCCTAGACGACCAAGAGCCAAAGATCGCCGAGGCATCGAAGCCCGAGAGGAATCTGGAAGACATATGGAGGGAAATCCAGGGCGCCAAGAACTGGGAAGGGTTGCTTGATCCCATGGACGACATATTGCGAAAGGAGGTCATCAGGTATGGAGAGTTCGCCCAAGCCTGTTATGACGGTTTCGACTTCGATCCCTTTTCCAAATACTGCGGTAGCTGCAAGTATCATCGCCGGCAGCTCTTCCAAGGCGTTGGGATGTCTGATTACGGCTACGAAGTGACCAAATATCTCTACGCCACTTCGAACATCAATCTCACCGGCCTTTTCCAGAAGCCCCGCGTGCAGAAGATGTGGAGCACTCACGCCAACTGGATGGGCTTCATAGCCGTGGCCACGAACGAGGAGGAGATCAAAAGGCTCGGACGACGGGACATCGTGATCGCGTGGAGAGGAACGGTGACGTATCTCGAATGGATCGCGGACCTTATGGATTATCTGCGACCCGCCGAATTGAACTACGTGCATCCCCATCCCGACGTGAAGGTTGAATCGGGGTTCCTGAATCTGTACACTGCCCGGGAACGGGACTGCCGGTTCTGTAAAAGCAGCGCACGGGATCAAGTCCTGTCGGAGCTCAGGCGATTGCTGCAGAAATACAGAGGCGAGCAGCTGAGCATAACGATCACAGGCCACAGCCTAGGGAGCGCGCTAGCGATGCTGAGCGCGTACGATATTGCAGAACTGGGGTTGAACCGCAACGGCAACGGCAACGATATCGACGATCCGGCCGAGTCGATTCCCATAACGGTGTTTTCGTTCGCGGGGCCGAGAGTGGGCAACACGGCGTTCAAGGATCGGTGCGAGGAGCTGGGGCTCAAGTTTCTGAGAGTGGTGAATGTGCACGACAGCGTGCCGAAGGTCCCAGGGATTCTGTTCAACGAAAAGTTCAAAATGATGAAGCAGTGGATCGATAAGCTTCCGTGGAGTTATTGCCACGTTGGGGTGGAGCTGGTTCTTGATCACACATATTCTCCGTTCTTGAAGCCCACGAACGATCCCGCCTGTTTTCATAATCTGGAGGCCCATCTACACCTCCTGGACGGATACCATGGGCGGGGACAGCGTTTCTGTCTTACCTCTCGCCGTGATCCGGCTCTGGTGAACAAGTCCTGCGATTTTCTGAAGGAGCACCATCTGGTTCCTCCCTTCTGGAGGCAGGACGCCAACAAAGGAATGATCAAGAACTCGGAGGGCAGGTGGGTTCAGCCCGAGAGAGTCAGAATCATCGAGGAGTCCCATGACGATCGGGACCACCATGAGACCGTCCATCAATCTGATAATCAGATCGGGCCAGACGTCGCCATTAATGGACATTCTCACCCATCTTTTCTGCAACAGTAGCCTTTAGCTGTATCTCTACAGTTTCTGACATCTGTAGCTAAAACGTCTAGCTGTATCTGCTACCCATTATTATGCAGATACAAATACTGTAAAAATATATATGAGGATGGCGTATGTACGCTATCCTTAGTAATGAAATAAAAAAATTTGCGGTTTGGGTCACGTACACTTGTTCATCCTAAATATAAATTTAAATTTAGAAGGAAAAAAACAAATTTGATAAATGGTTTTGTTAAAAATTAGAAAACTAAAAAGGTTTTTAATTCCTATCCAATACAATATATCTATTCAATTATATATGGTATATGGATTTGATATTTATATTTTTTTAAGTAACAACTCATTCAATGATTACAAATAATAATATATGTCTATGCATTGATATTTTGTTTTGGGATACACTTTATCTATTTCAAAGACTCTTTGTTTGGAGGATGTAATGTGTGGTAATTTTGACACAACCTTATGGTTATCTTTTTTTAATGTTGAAAACAAATAATAATATATATCTATGTCTTTGATATTTATATTTTCAAGTAGTTACATCACATCATTTGATAAGACATTCCATAAAGAGGTGATCTTGAATTTTTTCATTCTTTTAAACACAACCCACCAAAAATATCTTTTAACCCTAAATTCGATGATGACAAATAAATTATTTCACTTATATAGATAGCTAGAGTGAGGTAGTTTATGAAAATTGTAACCATATAATATTTATCACATCACCTGTGACAATGATGGAGACAAGTGGATACTGCGTATCTGGTAGAAGGGACTAAAAAATGTTTTGATTAATGACTTGTTTTCGACTTAAACTTGTGTGATATTTAGTATTTTGCTATGCTATAAAGGCTTAATTTTTGTTTGTTTGTTTTGGTTAATGTTTTTTTTTCATTTAAACAATTAACAAAACAAAATATTAACTATTTAAAATTTATTTGACACCAGTGAAAGCATATTATCTTAAGATTATTTAAGATTTATTTGACATAAGTCAAAGTATATTATCTTAAAATTATTAGTGCTTTATTTTAAGTGATATAATTTTTATTGAATATTAGTGAAAAATTAATTTCCTTTGAATAACAATTAACTCAGTAATAATTATATTTATTATTATTTATATTAAAATTGATTTAATATATATTTTAATAAGACCATTAATAAGTTATTTTAAGTAACATATTTTTTCTTTAAATATTAGTGATGAGTTAATCTTCAATAAATACTAAATATGGTTTTTTTATATTTTTTTGTAACTTCCAATTTTACATTTAATATACAGAACAAATAGTTACTTTTTTCAAATAAATATTTATGGAGATTTGAACGTGTGACTTCCCATTTACAACTTCTTATCTCAATTACTTGTTACTAATTACTATAAACCCATGAGTATTATATAATTATAATTACTTACCAAATAATAAAAAACTCATAATTCCTAAAACAAACTATACAAATAGCTTGGAAGTTTTCTATATAGTTTTTGCTCTGAAATATAATTCCAAGTATCTCTTAAAAATACATGTAATGATGTCTTTCATTTTCATTAAATATTAACCACTCTTCTTCTTGCAGAATAACTGCTTTCTTCTCTAACAAATAATTTTCCCTTTAAACATGCTTAACTTAACAATCTATATATATGTAAAATATTTATAAATGTTACATTGTAAAAGGTTTATAAAAATGTTATCATAAATTGGAATTATAATGACATTAAAGATATATAAATATTATAAATATTACATTGTAAAAGCTTTATAAAAATGTTAAGCGTAAATTGAAATTCTAGAATGACATTTGTTTAAAGATATTTTATAAAAATGTTACGCGTAAATTGAAATTCTAGATTGACATTTGTTTAAAGATATTCTATGTTATTGGTATGATTGATTTTTAGTTATTTTATATTAAATATTTGTTTAAAAAAATAAAGAAAGAAATATTTGTTTATATATGAAAGATTTATTTCATAATAAATTAATTAAAAATTTTATTTTTTTATGTAAAAAAATACATTATATTTATCTTAATTTTTATTAAAATTGTAAATATATATAGTAATTGTTTTGGTTATTGGCTTTGATTTTTGAAAATAAACAAAATGTTTAAAAAAACATTAAATTCAAATTCGAAATATAGTAAAAATTCAAAAAATTTAATAAACTATATTTAATATTTTTATTATTATTTTATAAGTAATTTATAACTATTCTAATCAAATATAAAATATATTTCCCAAACATAAAATATTTCATATTGTGATAAAACTATTATATTCAACTATAAAATATATCTTTCAAACATATTGTGATAAATAAATCGAAATAATCCCATCTGTATATTAACTCGTGCATCAAGAAATACATTATACTTTGCCTCAGTTATTTATGATTCCTGTCATTGAAGAGGAATAAGTTTTATTTTAAGTTTATTTTGATAATTTTAATAGTACAAGGCAATAAAATTTAATTTTTTATATATTTTTACAAATTACTAAAATTTGAATATTCTTTGATGTGAAATGTAAAAGCTTGAGAAATTATGGCTAGATAAAGACTTTAAAAAAACATAACACTATAATTCCATTCCAGAAATTAGAATATAACCATTATTTGTTTGTTTCCACAAACACCCATGTATGAAATTTTGTAATTTAATATTTTTGATAAATAATTTTTTTAACTTTTCAAATTGAAATTTAATTTTATCTTTTTTTTAACAATTTCATATTAAAATCTAAAATAAAATATATTATTCTTATTTTAATCATATAATATCCAAACTCAAAAAGATATAACTACTAGCATAACTACTTAATTTGTGATTAGTGACGTTGAGCATTTAATTTGTGCTTGGTGAACATCCCGCAACTTAAGTACCATTATGCCACTAAGTGCAGTTATCACATGAATGGAGTTTATTAGGAGTTTGTCACAAGAAGTGCACATTCACTCAACTCCCATCTCCAAAATGGAGTTCAACTAAACCTTGTGCACATTACCTTGAATCTCAGATGCTAGATGGAGTTCCAGTGTCACATGGGCTGCACATTACCATGCCATTAAGTGCACTTATAACATGAACTATTTTTTATTTTTTATAATTGTTTATTACAAATTTTGAATAACTGCCATAAAATCACCATAGAATCAATTTGGACAATAAACTTGTCCCATTCTCCTATAATCTAAGAAAATCATAAAAGGTATTCCACCCTAAAACTCTAAGATATAAACACCTACAAGCATAACAATGCATCATTTACTTTTTCAATAAAATAATTGTAAATTATTATATTCTTGTGGAGACATATAGTGAGGGGTTGGAGCTATTACTGGTACTAAAATTCAATTTCTCTCATATAAACATTTCTATAATTTTTTTATTAATTTTTAAAATGATTTATCTCTAATTTTATTAGTTTTTAAATGTAATAACACTTTTGAGATGTATGTCAATAGAGGTGATGGTATAGTTATGCCATTATCTATGCAATTATAAAGTGATAGTTTGAGACTACCTATATAGGATCGCCTTGTTTATGTGTACTTTGATGGACCTTGACATCTAGACCTTTTATTTCATTCCTTTGAACCATGAGCTCAAATTTGTGTGTAAAAAATGGAAGGCTATAATGAGTAGGCCCAATTTCTATAAAGATATGATGACCTCTATAACAAGGATGTGAATGGTGAACTAATATCTTAAACAAGTTGATGCAAGCAAACTCGATCACTCGATTTTAGAGTCACGCGGATCTAATACCAACTGATGCAAGTAATGTCCTTCCCAAATGGTTGGTTTGCAGATGAAATCCCACAACAAAAACATAAGCGAACAACCACACTAAAGAATGGAACACAAGAAATGATAAGGTTATGGCTTCTATTAATATCAAAGATGATAATTATATAGATGGATACACTTAGAGACGATGTTGTATTACTCAGTCTAAGCGATTGTTACATACAATATTCACAGTTAACACACAAGACTCGGGAGCAATCACCATAGCAACAATATCCGCCCCATTCTCTATCTGTAAATATCTTATCTACTGCCTTCCTAGTTCGATCAAATATTCTTCTAGAAGCACCTTGAGAATTCTAGGCAGTTTGTATCTCCCTCAAGTATTACTTGCAACTGCTTCAACTCCTCATGCCACCTGGAATGCTTCAACTACCACCATAGATGCTTATTTAATTATGGAAATACCCATGCTATGGTGTTGTTACTGTTAAACTTGTTGGTTGCAGTACCTGTTGGTTGTCGATCGGCTACTTTGTCAGCCTCGACTATTTTCTGTCTCGCTTGGTCTCCTCGTCGGGCTTCCCTCCAACCGCCTTTCTCTGACACTTACTCGTCAGTTCACCTCATATGTATTTCCTTTACCTCAATGGATGTCTCTTTCTGTCGGCCACCCGAATTCCTTATCTTCGACTATACTTGTTAGGGGTTGGGACGCCCCTGCATCATCCTCCCCTGGTTGAAAGAAACATGGATGCCCTGTCAATTGGTTGAACTCTTTCTTGGAAATCTAGGTTGCTTCTTCAATTTTCGTAACTTCCCATCGAACTAGGTATTATTTCCTTTTCATACTTCATGTTCGTCCGATGACATGTTCTTCCACACCTTTGGTAACTTGTCCTTCTTGTCAAATCGGTATTTGCTCCCGCTAGTTGATAGTCAGTTCCTCCCCACTGGTCAATTCATCCTCATATTTATATAAGTCGGCAACATCGAATGTTAATGAAATATTCAATTCAACTCATTTAGTAGCTCCAACACATAAGAATTATCATAGATTTTTGTAATAATCCTACAAGGACCAATTTTCTTTAGCTTCAACTTGTTATATGTTCCTCTAGGGAACCTTTCCTTCTTGAGGTGTGCATAAAATAAATTTCCTTCTACAAATTATTGCAATGGTCTCTGTCAATCTACTCTCATATTATATGTTGTGTTCCTCTTTTCCAGTCATCTCCTCACCTAGTCATGCGTGTCCTTCATGTTTTCTGCAAACGACGCGGTGTTTGCACTCTTCTGCATTTCCACCAGCAACTCCACCAGAATGAGTACTCCATGTGGGCTTCTCCCTTGCACAATTTGGAATGGGTTCTTTCCAGTAAACCAATTCACTAAGTTGTTGTAGGAAAACTCTGCTTGTGCCAACACGTTTTCCCATTGTTTTGGTATGTCGATTCTCAAACATCTCAACAAATTTCCAATGCTTCTGTTTACAACTTATGTTTGTCCATCAATCTGCGGATGATATGTAGAGTTGACCTACAACTTGGTGTCTAGTTTCTTCCATAAGGTCCTCAAAAACTGACCCATGAATTTAGTATCCATGTCTAAAGCAATGCTCTTCAGCAATCCATGCAGCCTTATATCTTCCTTGAAGAATAAACAACAATACTTGTGGCATCACTCGTCTTCTGAAATGGAATGAAATGTGTTATCTTTGAAAATCTGTCGATTACCACAAATACGAAGTCGTTTCCGTGCTACGTCTTCGGAAATCACAATACAAAATCCATACTAAGGTGCTCACATGGAACCGTTGGTATAGATAATGGTGTGTATAACCATGATTCTGATTTCTTCCCTTAGCATGTTGTCATACTTTACACTGTCGAACCCATTCAGGGATGATTTTAAGAACCCCCCCTAGAATTATATGTATAAAAATTGGGTGAATCTCTCCGATATATAGAAATTCCCAGCAAAACCCATTTTTGTAAGAATAACCCGAAGATAAACCCAGCTGATATAAGCCTCTTAACTGCTAGTTTTGTTGTAAAATTTTGGCGAATCTTTCATTTTATTATATAATATTGTAAAATCTTGGCGAATCTTTCATTTTATTATATAATGTTGTAAAAACTTGGCGAATATTTAACTTCATTATAAAAAATTGTAAAAACTGGTGAATCTTTCACTGATTTATATAATATTGTCAAAATAAAAGAATAACAACATTAATCAAATAACATGAATCACATCATCAACAGCAGAACATGTAGACTCACAAGTCACAACAGGAAGGTGTCAGTGAAACACAACTACACTGACTAGATTCAGGGCAAGTGGGGACTCCACCTGT
>LPNX010511527.1:20797-45333 GCA_001517045.1 Pseudotsuga menziesii | reverse complement strand
AGGGTTTATGGATCTTGGTATCTCGGTGTACATGCAAGCACAAAAAGATAACTTGAGTAGAGACTGAATTTATTTACAGTATTTAGTATTCGTTCTTGCTATTGGGCTATAATTCGCCCCTAAAATCATCCCTGAACCCACTTTTGCACTTCTGTCGCCAGTCCTGGACCATCGTATATTTCCTCGACTAATGCTTTGGTCTTGTCAACACCAAAATGTCCTGCAAGTCCTCCACTATGTAATTCTATGATCAAATTTTCTCTCATTGATCCTCGAAGAATCCATAATTGATGTCTTTTGAACAAATATCCTTCTTTGATGAAATAATCCAAGTATGGTTCTATGTCGACACTCCACGACTCTATTGGTGCCTTCCATGTATCCTTAAAGTCTTCATCGATTTCATATTTTGTCTTCACCAACTCTAATCCTTTTGTTTGAACAGTCGATGTGTCAAACAATGTAACTCTTTGACTTAATGCATCGACAACCTCATTCAACTTGCCCGACTTGTGTTTGATAAAAAAGTATAAAGTGTTTAGAAACTCAACCCATTTCATGTTCCTTTGGTTCATGTTGGTCTGAGTGTTCAAATACCTCAAATCTTGATGGTCAGTATATGAAAAAAACTCTTTGGCAGCAGATAGTGCCTCCATTTCTTTAATGCTTGAACAATGGTAGAGAGCTCTTGGTCATATACTAAATATTTCCGTTTTGAATCATCCAATTTTTCACTTAATAATGTGATTGGTCAGCCCTCTTGGCTCAACACTACTCTAATTGTAACTCCACTCGCATCACATTCTACTTGGAATACATTTTCAAAGTCGAGGAGAGATAACACCGGTCTCTCCATCACCTTCTACTTTAGTCTCTCGAAAGCTCCTCAAGCGGCTTCTTTCCATTTAAATTCCCCTTTCTATGCATGTCATCAATGGTGCACATATCCGACTGAAATCCCTTTTGAACTTCCTATATAAACTGGAAAGTCTATGAAAACTTCTAACTTCTGCCGCATTAGCTAGCTCCGACCATTCCAATATAAATTTGACATTGTCTAGGTCCATCGAAAACCCCTATCGAGATATCACAAATCCCAGATAGGTTAACTCTTCCTTCATGAAAGAGCTATTTTTCAGATTCACCAGCAAATTCTCCTTCTGTAGTCGTTGCAATACTTATCGGAGGTGTACCAGGTGTTCTCCCTTGGTTCGACTAAAAATCAATATATCGTCAAGATAGACTACGCCGAATTTCCCCAAGTACAGTTTCGGTATGTCGTTCATTGGCCTCATGAATGTGTTGTGTGCATTCTTCAATCCAAATGGAATAGCCAACTACTCATACAACCCTTCCTTCATCTTGAAGGCTATCTTCCATTCATCACCTTCTCGAATCCTTATTTGATGAAATCCACTCTTCAAGTCGATCTTAGCGAAGTAACTAGATCCACTCAAACAATAGATCAGATCATCCATCCTTGGTAATGGAAACTTGTACTTAATAGTGATCTTATTGATTGCCCTTGAATCGGTGCACATCCCCCACTCTCCTCCTTTCTTTGGTGCAAGTACAACTAGTACTCCACATAGACTCAAACTTTGCCTAATGAATCCTCTTCCCAAAAAATTGTGGACTTGTTGATTCATCTCAACATTTTCTTTTAGCGTCATTCTATGTGACACCTTGTTTGGAAGACTTGAACCTAGAATCAAGTTGATATGATGTGATATACTCCTTGTTGATGATAATCCCATCAATAGGTCATTGACCAATATTTCTTAGAATTCCTTCAACACTTCTTTGACTTTCATTGAGACATCTTTCGTCAGCTGCTTCACACTAAGACCCATTGGAATGATGGTGAAGCAACACCTTACTTCTCCTCTTCCTTCAAGAATTCTTTAGTCGAGCACATCAGTACTATTTTCTACCAGTAATTGTTTTGTCCTTTCTCGCTACTCTCGTCCTCCTGTAGTGGAACCAACTTCTGTCGAAAATCATTCTTCCACACTGTAACCACATTGGCATGAATGTCATAGATCATATTTCGATCGTATTGCCATGGTTGTCCTAACAATAGGTGGCAAGCATCCATTGGGATCACATCACATAACACACTGTCTTCTAGTTAACCGAACTTGAAATTAATCCGACATTGTCAGGTCATCGTCACATGGTTCCCCTTCCGTAACCATGAGACCCTGTACGGTCTTGGGTGTGATCGACACTTCAAACCCAGACTCTCAATGATTTTTTTTAAAATTGAATTCTCTGTACTTCCTCCATCGACTATTGTCAAACAACGATTTCCACCCTCGTCTGGAAAATAGATTTTCACTACGTTGGCTCCTTCTCCTCTTGTTGGTTCTATTGAACCATCATCCATCTAGTCGTGATATTTCAACCTCCTTCCTTCCTTTCTTCATCTTCACTAGTCCTGATAATCGAACTTGCCTTTGCGTCTTATTTATTACCAGTTTGTCGCCTTGTCTCCAACATTTTCTCAATACATATATTCTCTGGGCATTCATATTCCTTGTGCCCAATCTCTCTGCACTTGTAGCATACTATATCCAGTCTACATGATTCCCTTATATCGCCACCCATTCTCAATCGATCGTATGCACCTTGGCCTCGGGTCTCCCTACCCTCTCGCTAGTATTCTGGTGTGTTTTTCCTGGTCGAACTCTATTCTTTTCAGTGGTTTTCCTTGATGAATTCTTTCTTTATCTTGATACTCTATCCCTTGGAGGGAATAATCCTTCCACCTCTAGTAATCGTTTTCCCTCTGGCTACGATGGGTTTTCTCATCAACTTTTCCTCAACCTTCAGGGCTAGCTAGTATGCTTCCTTGACTGTCTTGAACCTCGATAGGCTCAGCTCATCTTGAATAGCATATTTTAACCCATTCACATATCTTGCTACCTCTTCCTCTCCTTCGTCAACGTGTCTTGACCATTTCGACAGTCTATAAAACTCTTATGTAAACTCCTTCACAGACACCTCCTTCTGTCATAAGTTCTACAACTTCCTATAAAAAGAAACCAAGTAGTTGGTAGGAAAAAAACTGTCTTTTAACTTGGCGACCATTCTGTCCCAAGTTGATATCTTTTATTTCCCTTTCTTTACTTAATCAGCTTTCACATTGTCCCACCACAACAAGGCATGTCCCTTCAACTTTATGCAAGTAAGTTTCACTCTTTTGGGGTCTTCGATCTACTCAATGTCGAAGTAGTTCTCCATCTATCTAATCCAGTTTACCAACCCTTTTAGGTTCAATATTCCTGAGTAGATAGGCACATACATTTTATCCTTGCCTCTCATATTGGATAGAGACTTTAACAGTCCACCCTTCGGTTAATCTAGCTCTTCTTCCTCTCCCTGATCCTCCCTATCCTCAACCTCTTCATCACTATGGTCGAGATTTTAAACTGCATATCTTTGTCGTTGGGCCTCCTTCATGACTGCTAACTCTTTCTTCAGTGTCCTCATCATTTGAATGCATTCTTCAAATGTTTCATGGTCGATAGTGACCCTTGCTACTCTGCGCTATCTTCCGCCACGAATGCTAACACCTCTCTGGTCCATTTCTCCCTACTCAGACAACCAAATCACCACTTCCAGAACTCTACCCCACAACAGCCGGAGTCATATTCTTCTCATCAAATTACAACTAGATCCTTCACATAAGATAAAAACCTTGCTCTGATACCAACTGATGCAAGTGACCTCGACCACTCACTTTTAGAGTCACTCAGCTCTAACACCAATTGATGCAAGTTGTGTCCTTCCCAAATGGTTAGGATTGCAGATGAAAGCACGCAACAAAAACATAAGTGAACAACCACACTAAAGAATGACACGCAAGAAATGCCAAGGATTATTGCTTTTATTAATATCAAAGATGACAATTGCATAGATGAATACAATCAAATTTAATGCTCTATTACTCAGTCTAAGTGTCTGTTACATACAATATTCACAGTTAACACACAAGACGTGGAGAAGCCACCATATAAACAATAACCGCCCAGTTCTCTATCTGTAAATCTCTTATCTACCTCCTTCCTGGTTCGGTCAAATCTTCTTCTAGAAGCTCCTCTAGAATTCCAGGCAATTTGTATCTCCCTCGGGTATTACCTGCAACTACTCCAGCTCCTCGCGCCACTTGGCCTACTTCAGCTACCACCATAGCCGCTTATTTAATTATGTAACTACCCCTACTACGACGTTGTTAATGTTAAACTCGGCAATCACAACATCTGTTGGTTTTCTATCTACTACTTTGTCGACATCAATTGTTTTCTATATCGCTTGGTCTCCTCATCGTGATTCCCTCCAACTACATTTCTCCGACACTTACTCGTCGGTTCACCTCTTCCGTCTTGCCTTTATCTTGATGGATGTCTGTTTCCATCGGCCACTCGACTTCCTTATCTTTGACTATACTTTTCAAGGGTTGGGATACCCCTGCATCATAACTTAGAAGATGTGATAAATTTAATTTTTGGATAATGATAGGGATTCTAATGTCTTGTAGATGCTTTCAAGTTTTAACTCTTATTTCAATGATGGCTGCGCGTTTTTAGAGAAACTAAGTTTTGGCTTTTTGATAAGTTGTAAATCCAGCTGAGGTTGTTAGCCAATATGTTTGTAAGTCCAATTTAAGTCATTGGCCAGTATGTTTTGGTTTTTCTTGTAACTTTTGGAGATTGTTAGAGATTTGAAATGTAATACCCCTAAATTAATAATTTGTTATTCTGTTGAAAAATACCTTGATTATTATTTTATTATTCTTTGACGAAAAAATAAAAAATAAAACAATTTGTAATAAAACATTTCTGATTTAATAAAATATGCTGATAAGAGAACCCATAAACATGTAATCTTGGATTTTTTCATTCTTTTAAACATAACCCAACAAAAATATCTTTTAAGCCCTCAATTCCATGATGGCAAATAAAGTATTTCACTTATATAGATAGCTAGAGTAAGGTGGTTAATGAAAATTGTGACCATATAATATTTTTCCAATTATGGATATTTAATATCACATCACCTGTGACAATGATGGAGACAAGTGGATAGTGCGTATCTCGGAGAAGGGGCTAAGAAATTGTTTTGATTAATGACTTGTTTTCGACTTAAGAAAATAAGTTAACCACTCAAAACTTGTGCGATATTTAGAATTTTGGGATTCTATGGTGTGATATTTAGTATTTTCGGATGTTGTAAAGGGCTATGTTTTGGTTAATCGCTTTTTTTACTCACTCTTATTTACTTTTTTCCATTTAAACACCAACACAAAAATATTAACTATCTAAATTTATTTGACAGAAGTAAAAGCATATTATTTTAAGATTTATTTGACATAAGTGAAAGCATATTATCTTAAAATTATTAATGGTTTATTTTGAGTGATATAATTTTCATTAAATATGAGTGAAAAAATAATCTCTATTGAATAATAATTAATTATTGGGGTTGATCTTTATTATTATTTATATTAAAAATGATCTAATATTTTAATAAAACCATTAATAGATTATTTTAAGTAACATAATTTTCTTTAAATATTAAATATTAGTGATGAGTTAAGGATTTGAACTGATGACTTTCTATTTACAACTTCTCATCTCAATTACTCATTACCAATTGCTATAAACCCATGGATAATATAATTATAATTATTACAAAATAAAACAAAAAACTCACAACTCTTAAAACATACTATATAAATTTTGTTTCCAAAGAAAAAATTCATAATTTTAATCAAATTATATAGAACATATGATCCACTTTCGAAAGTGTCCATTGAACTGATATACATCCTCAAATTTGCATATACCAAATCATATAAGTCATAATTACATCAAAAATTACAATATTGACACCTTGTCAAGTCTTCATTCTTCGTATAGAAGATCAAAAAAGCTCCATCAACATTCAAAAATCAAACTAGACATTACCAGTCTAGAAGTCTGTCTATTCACCAAACTTTGCAGCAACTAGACTGCTCATAGCTTCTCACTGAAATATCAGTAGACTGTTACCAACTGGAAATCTGTTCCCCAAAAATCATCATAAAGAGTACTAGATAAGCTTCATAAAAAAGTTCAACAAAAACAGTATATATTTAACAGTGTATAAACCAAGACTCTTATTCCAGAGAGACATCAAGTACCTCCAGACCCAAACTAAGCATCTAAAAGACCTGAAAGGTATCATGTCTATTAGACCCCTGATACTCAGAAATATACCAAAACCCACTCTGAACTTTCCCTCCTTCATTAGCAAGATGATCAACACATGAATTTCTTTCCCTATAAACATGTTTAAAAACAGGTCGATCAAAAAAATCAACAAGTCTGATAACCTCTTGTAGAAACTGTGCAAGCTGCACATTATGCACTCTGGATTTTCCTGATATCCAATTAATGACAAGCATGGAATCTCCAAATAAGGAAAAGTATACCTCCTGCACCACAGACTTTAGGGTTCCCCAAAGCAGAACCATTAAAAAAACCCCAAGACTTATTTCTATCAATAACTTCCTCCGAAATGATTCTAATTTTCAAAACAGCAGTTTCCATAGGGTAAGAATATAGTAAATCCAAACTATAAGCTGCAACCTGCGCAGGAGATGTGGATAGTTGGTCAAAACAGCTCTGGTTCCGAGATTTCCAAATAGACCATAATACTATGAGGGGCAAAGACCTGATATTTTTTACTTGAGACCTGAGGACCCAGTTCTTAAAACAGATAATAATATTGTCTCCAATCCACAAGTTCTGTAAATTGATCTTATCTTCAATCTCCTGCCAAACAGATTTGGTAAAAGGAAAATCAACCCCTATATGTTGATTTGATTTAAAATCACTTTTACATAAGTAACAGCGTCTCGGGCCTTCCCATCCCCTTCTATTAAGTAGATCCCAAGTAAGGGCTTTACTTGAAAAAAGAGACCAACAGAAAATCTTAGACTTTAGAGGGCACTTCAAATGCCAAAACATAGACCACCACCAAGCACATTCCCTTTCATTCTGTTCTAGAATCAAATGCATGTATCCACCTTTAGGTGTATACTTACCAGTTTTAGCCTAGTTCCAAACAAGTACATCCACCTCATTTCTAAGTCTAATATGACTGGATTTAAGAATGTTCAGGTATCCATTCCAAGCATTAATATCCATAATCTCAACAAGACCTAGATCATATGATCTTAACGAACCTTGTTCCATAAAGAAATTCACAGACAAAGTCCCAACATCTTTTAAAAAGAAATAACCTGCATCATGCAAAATATCAATCAGATGAGTGGGTAAGCAATGGCGCCATTTGCAACCTGCCCAAGAGTCCATACCAATGCGAACGTTAGCTCCATTCCCAATCTTCCAAACCAGAAAATCTGCAATAAGATGAAAGGACCAAATCACAGATTTCCAACAAATGGACATACCTGTTTTCTTTTTCTCTTTTTCTCTAATCCATACACTTTTAGCTGCCAAAGCTTTGGCAAATAGAGCAGGAACTTTTAAACCCCAACCACCCAAAGATTTTGGATTTGCCAAAACCTTCCATGATATCCATGGCATACCAAAAGAGGTCCCATCACCACTAGACCATAGAAATTTAAAACAGAGTTTATGATTTTCTCAATAATCCCCACATGGATCCAGAAGTGCATCTAGAAAACAGGCAGAGCTTCTAGAACCGACTTGATCAAAATAAGCTTACCACCCCTAGACAACCATCTGTAACTTCAATTCTTTATACGCTTTTCAGCTTTAGCGATAAGCCAATCCTAGTCTTTTAGAAAATATCTGCAAGGTTTTAAATAAAAACCCAGGTATTTCATGCCACTTTCAGTTTTGAGAACATTATATGAAAAAATGTTTTGCAAGGATATCACCTCTGCTTCATCAAGCCTAGAGTTATAAAAAAATGATTTATCCTCATTGATCATCATCCATGTTGCTTTAGAAAAATCCATCAAAATTTCATACAACATTGATAAAGACTGAGCTGATCCATCAGAAATCATAACAATATCATCAACAAAAAGTACATGAGTCAAAGAAATTTCATTTCCAAAGGAAATACCTCTGAAAAAACCATGATTTTTAGCAGACAACAATGCCCTGCTCAGACCTTCAGCAACAACAAGAAATATCAAAGGGGCCAGAGGTCACCCCTGTCTAAGACCCCTTCCAGACCAAAAAAAACTAGAAGCCACACCATTAATCAAAACAGAGAAAGTGACAGAGGTAAGACTGCTCATAACCTAAGAAATAAAAGGTACCCCAAAACCCATCTTGGTTAAAATAACCCTTAAATAAATCCAACTGACTCTATCATATGCTTTAGATAAATCAATTTTCAGAACCACAGATTTTAAACTCTTTGTATGTATGGTGTGAATGCCTTCCTGAATAGCACTCACAACATCATGAATTTGTCTACCAAGCAAAAAACCAAACTGCTCAGAAGATATATATCTCCCCAAAACCTTCTTGATCCTTGAAGATAAAATCTTACCAATAATCTTATAGCTGAAATTGCATAATGATATGGGTCTGAAGTCATCAAAAGTCATAGGACAACCAGTTTTTGGAATCAAAACTATAAATGTTGAATTAAGTACTGCTGGAATTTTACCACTCTTCCTAGAGTCCTCAATGACCCTTAACAGATCCAATCCCATCACATCAAAAAGTATCCTATAAACCTCTACAGGGATCCCATCCGGACCAGGACTCTTATCATTTTCGCAAAGGGCCAGTATAGACCTAATCTCATCCAAGGAAACAGGTCTAATAAAATCAACATTCTCTTCAACAGAAACAGAAGAAGGAAATTTTCCTGAAATTTTTAAAAGTTCAGAAAGATTAAGATTCAAATCAGCTTGAAAAAATGATTCAAAATGACATACAGCAGCCCCAACAATGTCTACAAAACCTTCCACCATATTTCCTCTGTCATATTTAATCTTCCATATAGAGTTTATGTTTTTCCTTTGATTAGCAAATTTATGGAAAAATGGTGTGTTATCATCCCCAGCAAGCAACCAAATTGCCCTACTCTTTTGTCTAGCCTCATGTTCTCAATCCAAAAGTATTTTCCTCTTACGAGATTCCAGATCTATTAAAACTGCCTTATCCTCCTCAGTCGAGAAGCCGAATCCACGCTTATGTGAATAAACAGAAAGCATAATTTCAATTTCTACTAATGCTATGAACTCCATCTCCTTTTTTTTAACAGACCATGCAATAGATGCATCTTTAATTCTCTTAAGATTTGAAGAGAAATGATTAGCAGGAGAAACTTGAAGGTTATCTGAGTAAACCACCCAGGTTTCTTGTAGTAATTTAACCAACTCCTCACTCTCAATCCAATGAGGATTGAACTTGAAAGGACTATTCAGCTTAGTCCATTTGTTCAAAATCTTTAAAAAAACAGGATGGTGATCGGATTCACCCCCACTTCCCACCCATTGACTGAAAAAATAATCAAAATCAAGCATATCTGCTGAAATAAGGAACCTATCCAATCTTTTGCTAATATTTTCAGTCCCAACTCTTCTGTTAGTCCAAGTAGGGAGCATAACAGATGGTATGATATCCACCAAACCAAAATTCTCCATAGTGTTTGAAAAAAAGTCAGATAGGGGATCCATCCTAGCCCTATTACCACATATATCAGAAAAACCAATGGAAAAATTTAAATCCCCTCCAAGGATTAATTTTTCACATTTAAGACCGTCTAAATTCATAAGGAAAGTCCAAAAACCTTCTCTATCAATATAGGGTCCATAGATATTGGCCAAACAGACTTCCATATTCAGTTCAATAGAAAAAACAGCTGCACAGAGTCCATAACCCACCCCCCAAGCATTTAGTAGATGAAAATATCTAGACTTCCATCCTAACAGAAGACCTCCTGATTTACCACGAGCATCCAAGGATATAAAAGTCCACCCCTTCAACAAAATTTCCAGTTCAACCACTAACACTTGCGCAATTCCCATAGATTCTTGTATAAAAAGTACATCGACATGTTGATCTTCAACAAGTCTGCAAACCACTAGTTTTTTAGGTTTATTAGCCAAACCTCGGCAATTTAGGGTCATCAAAAGCATTAGGTAACTAATACAGGGGTCTCCACTGCTCTAAGCGCCCCATTAACTCAAGTCCAATCATTCTGCTTCACAGATGGACTAGTTGAGCTCAAATATGTAGTACCATTACTCCCTTCAAAACTAGAAAAACCAGATACTTTCTCATGAAATTTTGTACTAGATCTGAGAAAATAGCCTGATTTACTACTAGTCTTAACAGGGGAAATAAAACCCAAATCCCTTAAATGAGGATCAAACATAAAACCCTCGCATCAGACAAACAAAGAGGTTTAAGAGTCTCAATATTCGAAAAATCATCCTTACAGGAAGTATCAATACCCTCAGCCCTAGTTTGTGCAGAGACACCCACCTCATCAAAAACAACAGACAACACTGGTTTTTTAACCCTCTAGGCAAAATTAGATTTAGGTTCATCCTTAAAAATCTTTTTCAAATGACAATTAGAAACCAAATGGCCATAACTGTGACACCGGTTACATTTAAATGTTATACCAATATAATCAAGAGATTGGTTAAAAACAGAATCCTCAAACCTTATATCAATATCTGCTGCTAAACCCTTACACAGATCAAGTATAACCAAAACCCTCCCCAAGAAACAAACTCTAGAGTCTAAAACAGAAAGATCAGCTTCGATAAAGGATCCTAGGGTATTCCCAATTAGTTTAAAAAATTCCTCAGACCAAAACTGAAAGGGTAAATTTGGTAATTTAACCCATATAGGTATTGAATCGTACATCTCTATCCGCGGATCGAGCAAAGGTGTCCACCTTTTGAGCATCGAACCTGAGAGATTCCATTTCCACTTCCCCGCCAGAATACGAGTTACATCCACCTCCGATTTGAATTTGAAAGCCAGCCAACCCTTCGGAAGAACATATATATCAGGAACAGAGATATTCTTCCAAGTGCCAATAACCCAAGTCTTCAAACCATCAGATGAAACCCTATGACCTCCAAATCTCCCAACCAGAGTTAGTGCATTGGTAAGCACTATTTGATTTAAAGAAATATCTTCACCCACCACCAGAAGTGGGAGGTCAACTTTGCGCACCGGTTTTCTTCCTCTTATGGACAGGCTGTGTCCGAGTAAAATCCAGACCCTCCAGAGATTTGTGCACTTGAGAATCAACATTAAAAGGTAAACTACTAATTCCATTAAAACCCCCGAAAGAGGACCCATCAAGACAAGAGTCCAAGCCTTCGACCAAAACCTCAGACTCAAAACCTTTATCCAAGCTAAGATCATAACCCAAATCCTCCTAATCAGCGTTATCAACAACAAACCCTAACCCCGAATCCCGTCCCATAGGACAGTACATCGCCTTAAGAGCATCCTCACCCTGAGATATAACAGGTATATCTCCAACAAAACCCACATTACCAACAATGCCAGGTTCAGTAAAAACAGAGGAATTATTTACCTGTTTAAGAGAAATCTTGTCACCCGAGTGAGATACCTCCACCTTATCACCAACAAGAAACTTCAACACCCGAGGATTCGGCACCGGAATCGACTGATTAGCAGGAGAAAAAACCATAACTCCCTCATCCCCTCACACAATCTGTAAATTGGACTCACAAGGATCAATCATGTCCTCCTCCAGAGAACGTGCGGAAACCCGACGACCAGAAGAAACAACCATTTTCTGGTGAGATTTAATCTTCACAGTTGCACAAAATGATAACGATAGCTTCCCAGGACTATCCTCGTCAGAAGGCTTCAAACCCAATTGTCTGCACACATACGGAGCCTCCCCCACCATAACAGGATTCAGAACCGGAACCAGAACACTACCATCCTCTGGAGAAAAGACCATGGCTCCCACAGTTTCATTAACCAGCAGAAACGATGAATAACCGGATGAAAATGAATTTGTATCTGCCACCCAAGACTGAGTAATGACTCTCGACTTAATTGCTGGTAATGACATAAATCCAAACACATCACGTAAAAGCTCTACGGAAAACAATAAAGGAAAAGATCAATACGTAAGCGAGGTTACGTCACTCCTCGACCATCTGTCTGAACCATAAAGTGTGTCCCATCACTTCACATGACACGTCGATCCCAAAAAGTCAGGTACAGATCCAGTCATAACTCCGAAACACCCCACCCAAGAACACTTAAAATCTACCACCCTAGAAAAAGAAAGGGATTAGTTTGTCAGTACAAACCTCATAATGACAATAAAAATCACAGCGAGCAGGACTTAATTTCGATCACCGAAGAATCATAAACTCCGATCACCACCTGAAAACGATCGCCACAAGTATTACGCGCAAACACGCTCAGGCATTTCCAAGGGAAATGGTCAACACGATCAAGAATTACAGTCCCACAAGCTCAGCTCTCAAATTCCAAAAAGATCTGAGTCTGAATATATCTACCCAGATTCCGATCACCAAAAACCCCTCCAGATAACGCTTTCACCAAATAACTGGATTCCGAGCTTCCCAAGAATTACGCTTCAACGCATTCAAGCATTTCCATGGGGAGATGAACGCATAAAGATTTTCTCCCGGTGAACAAGACTTAAATCCGTTCACCAAAGAACCATAAACACCGAGCACCGCCTGGATAACGATCACCACAAGAAAAAACGCTCAACGATCAAGCATTTCCATGGGGAAATGGTTATACGATCAAGAATTACGTTCTCAGTAAGCCGCAGAGATACTCTTGAGGACCAACATACTATATAAATAGCTTGGAGGTTCTCTATTTAGTTCTTGCTCTGAAATATAATTCCGAATATCTCTTAAAAATACATGTGATGATGTCCTTCATTTTCATTAATAATTAACCACTCTCCCTATTGCAAAATAACTACTTTTTTCGTTCACAAATCTATTACATAATTATTTTCTCTTTAAACATGCTTAACTTAACAATCTGTATATATGTAAAATATTTTAGGATATATCTACTAATAAATGTTGCATTATAAAAGCTTTATAATAATGTTAGCATAAAATTGAAATTTTAATGACACTCGTTTAAAGATATATAAATGTTACATTGTAAAAGCTTTATAAAAATGAATAAATTAAATTCTAGAATGACATTTATTTAAAGATGTTCAATAACGACGGTTTTTTTTTATTGATTTCTGGTTATTTTGTATTAAATATTTGTTTAAAAGAATAAATAAAGAAATATTTTTATTTGTAAGATTTATTTAATAATAAATTAAATAATTTTTTTTCTTAAATTTTTATGTTAAATTTTTATTAAAATTGGAAAAAAAATATTTACATAAATTGAAATTTTAATGACACTGGTTTAAAGATATATAAATGTTATATTCTAAAAGCTTTATAAAAATGCATAAATTAAATTCTATAATTGCATTTATTTAAAGATATTCAATGTTATTGGTACGGTTTTTTTATTATTGATTTCTAGTTATTTTGTATTAAATATTTGTTTAAAAAAAAAAAAATTTATTTGTAAGATTTATTTAATAATATATTAATTAAAAAATTATTATTTTTTATTTTAATGTTTATATTAAATTTTTATTAAAATTGAAAAAAAAATGTTTTATTGTCGATTTTGAAAATGAGCATGTTAAAAAAACCATTAAATTCAAATTCATAGTAAAAATCCAAAAAAAAATAATAAATAATATTTAATATTTTTATTATTATTTTATAACTAATTTAAAACCATTCTATTATGATTTTTTTTATAGAATATATTTTTCAAACATAAAATATTTCCTATTGTGATAAAGCTATTCTATTCAACTATAAAATATATCTTTCAAACATAAAAGATTTCCTATTGTGATAAAACTATTCTATTCAACTATAAAATATATCTTTCAAACATAAAATATTTCATATTGTGATAAATTAATCGAAAGGATCCCATCTGTATATTAACTCCTGCGAGGACAAAAGGTTTTTATGGAGATGATACTGAGATTTTTTTAACGTATTTCTGGAGGAACCTTGCGAGTCTTTTAATGGCTTATCTTGGCCGTTAAAATGGTCTATACCGGAGTTTCTTGGCCGTTGAGATCCTCGATAGTGGTGTATGCAGTGGTTTGATCGCACATGTGGCAATTTGACTGTATCTGTATGAGCTGGATTGGTTTTAATATACACTTTAAAGATCTGTCCGTAGCATTTAACCTCCAGCGTTTTGTGGAGATGCCACGTTTTTTTGGATATTGATTCCATTGTTATTGTGGTGTCTGGCTGCGTTTGTCCCGTCATTTGCAATTCCATGGCGATGGCACGTTTATTCGCCACAGAATGCTGCATTTTCGAGATTTCCTACCAGGAGCTTACCCTCTGATATTGGTTCATGGCGACGATTTTCTGGGGCCTTGGTTCATTGATGTTTTTGCTGACTTTTGGACTTTAGTTTTGGGCTGTTGGTTTGCAGGTGGTTTTGTGGTATCTTCTGCTACGCAGGGTTTATATGAGGGTGATAATGCATGCGGTGGGTTTTTGATTGACTCTGCTCTGTGGGTTATTTAGCAATCTTGCTCGGGTTTATAGGCTGTGTCCTTCTCTTTTTTGAGGACCGGGTTGGAGGTTCGAGCTTCGATAGCTTGCTTGGAGTTTTTGGTTATTCTTGGCCGTTAACTTCTGGCATTTCTTGGCCTTTGAGGAGGATTTTCCTAGATAGTGGTGATCGTTGTGGTCTGACTGCATTTGCCAGTTCTAGTGGTGACTGGGTTTATGAGTTTGTCCTCTCTTTCGTTTTTTGTGGCGACGTTGTTGTTTTCCCGTCCTGGAGTGTTGCTTTTTCGGGGTGCCTAGAGTTTATCTTTTGAACTCTGCTCCTGGAGACATTTTTTTCCTGGGGATGTTTCTGGAGCTTTTGATTTATTGGCGATTTCGCTGTCACTGGCGTTTAAGCGGGGGTTTTGGTCTGCAGGCGGATAAGTGGTTTTTATCTGAGGCGCAGTGAAGTTGTGCGGTTGTATGCTTTCGTAGGGTTTTTGGTTGTAGCAGCCTTGTGGTTTCCGCTGCGGTGCTTAGCAGGTTTTCCTCGTCTGAGGAGATTGCGGTGGCCTGAAAGCATGGTTTTCAGGGGGTTTTCTGGATTTTGATTTTTGGATTGTTATTTTGGGACGTTGGTCTGCTGGCGGACGTGTGGAACCCTTCTGAGACGTAGGGACTCTGGAGATTGAATGTGCTTCTGCTGCGTTTTCAGTTGAAGCTGCTTTATGGTTTCAGATGCGATGTGTGCAGGTATGCTTGGTTTCTTTCCAGTTTTCCTGCTTTTAGGATTCTCCTCCTAGAGAGTATTGCTTACTGTGTTTAGCTAGCTCTAGGCTGCGGGGCTTCATGTTTTGGAATCCTGCTTGGAGTGTAATCCTGGCCGGTTAGTGGATTTTACTGGATTTTTTCTTGGTCGATTGAGAAGGCTCATCTTGACAGTTGTGATTGTGTTCTGCTTATGATGCGATTTGAGCTTTCTGTTCTTTTTGTGGCTTTCTTTAGTACTGTGGATCCTTTATTTTATTGAGAATGTGGTGATTAGTCATTATCATCATTTTCCCTGGAGTGAAGCTGTACTCTGGTTATTTGTGATGCGTTTTCGTTTGGTCTTTGACCGGGAGTTTTAATCTTGATTATTGGAGACGGTTTGGTGGAGTGTGTTTCCCTCTAGTTTTTCTGTGTAGTTTTTTGGACATTTCTGGGTTGGGGGATTAGCCTGTCTTTCGTATTGTCGCTTCGGGTGACGAAATCTTTGGCCCGCACTCCGCCTGGGCACCTGCACTGTATAAAGCAGGGTATTGGAGTGGAGAAACGGCTTTCTGCTACCTATATGCCTATGCAGTTTATTCTGGGAGAATCAGGGTCTGTCATCGATCCGGCTGAAAAGTTGGATAAGGTCTCTTCTTCTGTGGACTGTTTAGATGGTGGAAGTATGGGGAAGGTTTTTGGAATTAGGGATAACCCGTGCCTGGGCCCTATGGACGTGGATTGTTCGGATTTAGGTATTCAGGTCTCCACTTGTTTGGAGATATGCGGGCATTCTATAACAACTCCACAGTCGTTTGGGAATGATTTTCTGGATGGGGAAGTACCTCCATCTTTAAGATTGGATCTCTAATTAGATCCTTTGGGTTTGATGACTTGCGAATTGGGTATTAGTGATCACATTGGTTCTGGTTTAAATGATGACAAGTCTAACAGCTTATCGGATAATCTTCAGGCTGTTGGATTGGTTCCAGAGGTTAGTGGCGGTTTGAATGCACAAATGGGATTTAGTCCTATTCCTGTAGAAAACCATGTCTCTATCAAATCTAATGATTCTGATAATGACTATGAGCATGATCCTTTTTTTTCTGTAAGCAAAGGAATTTCTAAGTCTAAGAGGAGGCAGCCTAAACCCATTAAAAAGACTAACCCGGTTCTAATGACTCCGGGGGAAGACGTGTTTTTAAATGATATAGTTCTCACCAATGCTTTGAATTTGGTTGGGAGGTTTGGAAGGCGTAATTATAATGCTGAATCTTTGCATGGGTGGGCTGTAAAGGCTTGGACTGAGATTATCCATACTAGTCCTGAGATTTTTATGCTTCCAATGGGATGGATTGCTTTTAAATTTTCTACAGCTGATGATGCTGATAGGATCCTGGCTGGTGTTTGGAAATGGGATAATGCTGGCCTTCTGATCAAAAGATGGACTCCTTTATTTGACCCGTGGAAGGAAAGGTATGACCAAGTTCCTATTTGGGTTAAACTTCCACCTTTACCCTTTGAATTCTGGTCTCCTGATTTCTTCAGACTTGTTGGGAATACTTTGGGTACCCACTTGGAAACTGATTTTACTTATTTACACTCTGGGGTATGTTGTATAGGCCGGGTTCTTGTACTGCTAGAATTTCATTTGGGATTACCTGCTGAACTGGTAATTAAAAAGGGTAATAGTGACTTCATTCAGCCACTGGATTATTTAGGAATTCCTTTTCGATGTTTTAGATGTCATGGTTTTGGACATCTGGCTAATGAATGCTCTCTTCCATTTAATAAGCATTCTTCTTCCAAGGTTTGGAGATTCAAAAAAGGTGGGTTACAGGCTTCTGCAAAGGCTGATCTACCTGTGGAGGAGATTTTGGATGTGCATTCTGTTTCATTTGCAACTGAACCTCTTGCCAATCTTAATTTGTTGAGCATTTCCAATTCTTTGAATGATCTTGCTATTTTTCCCTCATTAAACTTTTTCCCTGAGGCCTTATCTCCTACTGTTCTGAATTTATCTTTGAAGAATTTGGGTTTTGTATCTCCTTGTAAGGCCTCTCCTGTTCTTAGCAAGGGTTACTATCTTCGCTCGTGCTCGAAAACTGTTTAGGAGATTTCTAGGCCTGCCAAAGATAAAACCGGGAATCATGAAGTAGATACAGGACTGATTGAAGATGATAATGATACACATTCTGTGCTGAGTGGTAATGGGGTGCTTAGAGCAATTTCCCTTAATAAGGTTTCCTTATGATCATCATGACCTTAAATGTTAGGGGTTTGGCTAGTCTTCCCAAGAAACTAGCGGTAACTAGACTTATCGAGCAACATGAGGCTGATGTTATTTTTATTCAAGAAACTATGATTGAGGGATGTGTACTGGTTCAAGAGTTGGAACTTTTGATTCAAGGTTGGAAGTTCATTTCGGTGGATGCAAAGGGCAGATCGGGTGGACTTATTTTGGGCAGGAAGTCTGGCAATTTTCTTTTTCATAATGCTTGGGCTATGAAAGCAGGTTTATGTGCAGTTTTATTTTCTTATGATTTACAAAAGGAAATATCCTTTGTTAATCTTTATGCGCCCTATTTGGACAGGGAATCTTTTTGGAATAATTTGATCAAGATGGACTGTTTCTTGTCTCATTTTTTAGTTTTTGGGGGAGATCTTAATTTCTCCTTGGGTCTTTCTGAAATCTGGGGGGTTAATGCTCAAGCAGATCCTTTAACTAATTTTTTTCATAATATGTTGGAAAGATTGGGGTTGGTTGACATCAATCCTTTGGTTGCTATTCCTACCTAGAGTAATCGTAGAGTTGGCTCTAAGGGTATTTGTAAACGGTTGGATCGTCTATTAGTTTCGACTGATTTCTTAGATTGTGATTTCCTTCTTAAACAATGGATTGGGTGTGGAGGTATTTCTGATCATCAACATGTCTTCATGCAAATTTCTTCTCAGTCTCCGAAGGCCCATAGTCCTTTCAAGTTTAATGCAGGATTGCTGGATCATATTGATTTGGTTGAAGATTTAAAAGCTTCTTGGGTTCCTTTTGATGCTAGGTCTGCTTTATCTTCCGATTCACAATTTAGTGAGAATCTTAAATGGATTAAAGCAATCTCTACTAAGTGGTCTTTGAATATAAAAGCTCAGAACATTAAAGATTTGGTTGAAATTGAATTTGAGCTAAAAAGATTTCATGATAGGCATATTCTTGGATTTACTTCAGTGGTTGATAAAGATTTACTGATTGAGATTGAATCTCGTAAGAGTGTTATTCTTCTTTTTCGGGAAAAGGAGGCTCGTCAAAAAAGTAGGGTGTTATGGTTGAGCTGTGGTGATGAAAATACTCCTTTTTTTCACAAATTTGCTGCTCATAGGAAATGTCGCAATTCTATTTGGAAACTTTTTGATGACTCTGGAAATCCTGTGGAAGGGTCCGAGGCTATAGCTAAAGCTGGGATTTAGCATTTTGAAAGCCTTTTTAAAGAAGAAGCTGACCTCCATCTTCCAGAGATTGTTCAAAGTGCTGGACATTTTCCATCTTCTGTTTCAGAGGATGAAAATGCTGAGCTTATGCAGGCTATTACTCTTAATGATATCAAGCATATATTATCCATCAGTAAAAATGATAAGAGTCCTGGACCAGATGGTATTCCTGTTGAGGTGTATAGATGTTTGTTTGATGTTTTGGGTGAAGACCTCCTAAGAGTCATTGAATTGTCCAGGATCAGTGGAAAGATTCCAGGTGTTTTTAATTCTACCTTTCTTGCTCTTATCCCTAAGATTGATAGCCCTTTATCTTTTGAGGATTTTAGGCCTATTTCTATGTGTAATTTTGTATACAAAATTATTGGTAAGATTATCTCAATCAGAATCAGAAAGGTTTTGGGTAGATATATTTCTGGTGAACAGTTTGGATTTTTGCCGGGAAGGCAGATACATGATGCTGTAGGTGTCATTCAGGAAGGTATGCACACTATGCATGTTAAATCCTTAAAAGCTATTA
Organism: Pseudotsuga menziesii; assembly: GCA_001517045.1. NCBI lineage: Eukaryota > Viridiplantae > Streptophyta > Pinopsida > Pinales > Pinaceae > Pseudotsuga > Pseudotsuga menziesii. The sequence continues at coordinate 25,978 of LPNX010511527.1, read as the reverse complement.
TGATTAAGATCGATCTTTCTAAAGCCTATGATCGAGTCAGCTGGGTCTATCTCCGGGTTATTCTTGTAAAAATTGGTTTTGCAGGAAACTTTATTGCGTGGGTTATGAGCAGTCTTTGTTCTGTTTCTTTTTCTCTACTCATCAATGGTGTTGCTACCAATTTTTTTAAATCTTGTAGGGGACTTAGATAGGGGTTTCTTTTGGCACCACTTCTATTTCTTATTGTGGTTGAAGGCCTTGGGAGGGCTATTCTTCATGCTCAACTTAATGAGACTTACCATGGTTTATCTTTTGGTAATAATACAATTTTAACTCATGTTCTCTATGTGGATGACATTGTCATGGTTAATGATGGCTCTGAACAATCTATATCTACTCTTTATGGGATTTTAATGCATTTCTGCAAGGCATATGGGATGCAAATAAATGATAATAAATCTTCTTTATACTTCTCCTGTATGGAAGATTCTAAAGTTATTACACTACGGAATATTTTCAGCTTCGCTGTTGATAGAATTGAACATGGCATGAAGTACCTTGGTTTTCATCTTAAACCATTCAGATATCTTATTAGGGATTGGGATTGGCTGATTATTAAAGTTGAACAAAGGATTCAGAATTGGAGTTTCCGTTGGCTGTCTAAAGGAGGAAAGTTGATTTTGATTAAAGTTGTTTTAGAGGCCATTCCAGTTTATTGGATGCATTTTTGGGTACCTTTGGGTGTAATTGATAAAATCAGAAAGCGTTGTTTTAATTTTCTATGGGCTGGTAATCAGAACTCTTCAGGTTTACCCTGGATATCTTGGAAGTTTCTTGCTATGCCTAAATCTTTGGGTGGCTGGGGACTTAAAGTCCCTGTATTATTTGCCAATGCTCTTGCAGCAAAAAATGTTTGGAATATCATTCATGGTTCGGGTTTATGGGTTAAGATAGCAATACAGAAATATATTTATCCATTGAATATTTTGGAATGGATAAGATCTACTGTTAAAAAGAAAAAGAATATTTCTATTTGCTAGAAGGCTGTTATATGGGCTTTCGATCTCATTGGAAATTTTTTGGTCTGGAAAATTGGTACTGGCAATGCTGTTCGTATCGGTTTAGATCCATGGTCTGGATATAAATGGCGACATGCCCTTCCTATTCCTATGTTAGAAAGATTACATTTGTTTGGTTTTCATTTTCTTTCTGATATTGGAATTCTAGGCTCTGTTTTGATGTCTCAAAAATGGTTATCTGTAGAATCCATTGGATTTACTGACCCTCATGAGATTGCTGCTTGGAATGGATATACTGCCATTCTCAAGTCTAGCAATATTAGACTTTCTGATGCAGAGGATTGTCTTATCTGGAATTTATCTAAAACAGGTAAGTACTCTCCTAAAGAGGGTTATGCTGAGCTTATTAATTGTGAAGTGGACTCGGTCTGGTGGTGGAAGGTCTTATGGAAGATGAAGTGTCCTCTAAAATCAAAAGTCTTTAGTTGGTTTCCTCTTTCTGGTAAAGCTTTGACTTGGGATGTTCTTTGCTTGAGGGGAAGAGAAGGTCCTGGAAGATGCTTTTTATGCAAACAGAGCTGTGAATCCAATTTTCACATTGCAGTAGAATGTCCTTTTACTCTAGCTATTTGGTCAAGCTTGGAGGATCATTTGAAAATGTATAACTTATGGTATGGAGAATCTTTGTCTGTTTGTCTTAAAAACTGGTGTTTCCTACCAGATGTGACACTTATAAAATCCCTACCTATCATTGTTCTCTGGTTTATTTGGAAAGCTAGAAATCGATCCTATTTTGAGGATCTTGTCACATCTCCTACACAGGTATCAAGTTACAGCTTGGGTTTGTTGAAGAATTTTCCACAGTCCTCATCTGTTGTTTCTATCAGAACAATTTTTGCGGAAGAAATTGATAAAACTTATGCCTGGGGTTACTTTGATGGATCGGCAGCTGGGGACCCAATGATTTGTGGGGCCGGAGGTATTTTGTTCATATCTGACAGTCATTATGTTTCTTTCAAAGCAGGTTTAGGCTTGGGTACTAATAATTATGCAGAATTATGTGCACTTAAGCTTCTCCTTCGGCTAACTCGGAAACATAACTTGGACAAAATTCAGGTTTTTGGGGATTCCCAGTTAGTTGTCAATTGGGTATCGGGTAAGTATCGATTATTAAATCTTGAACTAGCAATGATTCTTCAAGATGTTAACTATTTAGTTGACAGCCTTGATTATGTGTCTTTCAAACACATTTATAGGGAACGAAATTTCAAAGCAGATTCATTGGCTAAAGCAGGTGGCACCATTCTTGAAGGATCTTGGGTTACATGTGAACAGAGAGGGGCAGAAATTGTGGAAACTTTTCAGGTTTTCTAAGTTCTGTGTGATCTGTTCTTCAGTTTACTAGGCTATTTTTCTGATGAGGGCTTCTGCATTCTGTGTTTTTGTCTTTTTTGAACACTTTTCTGGTTATTCTTGGAGATCTTTTTGCTTGGGAATTTTTGAACTACCTGATATGTGGCTCCCATGATACTTTGATACATGATGCTTTGGCTGAAATTTATTTGATCCATATTCTGGTAATATCAAGATTGGCCATTTTATAGCTACTGATTTTTTATCAGCTTTGAGATTACACATTTAGAGACTTTTTCAGCCAGCTAGTTATGCTCTGGTCTGTTTTGCTCGTGATTACCATTCGATTCATATTTATCTGACCTGAGTGATCGGGAATGATGAAAAAAGTCTGCTATGATCAGGCTTATTTTTATGTTGCATAGCTGTTTCTTTTTTGAACTATTTCTGCTGATAAGTAATGTTTAAACATTATGATATGATAATGGTTATTGTGCTCTTCCTGAGGCAAGTAACTGATTGTATTGACAACTTCTTAGTTGGTTTTTTGTATAATGGACTTTGAGGGCCATCTGTTGAAAGTGAATAAAATATTTACGAATTTTTTCTTCGAAAAAAAAAAAAAAACTCCTGCGTCAATAAATACATTATACTTTGCCTCAGGAGTTTTTTATTTTAAGTTTATTGTGATAACTTTGAATAATACAAGCCACTAAAATTTAAATGAATTATATATTTTTACAAATTAATAAAATTTGAATATTATGGCTAGAAAAATAAAAAACATAATACTATAACTTAATATTTTTGATAAATATTTTTTTTAACTTTTTATATTAAAATTTAATTTTAACTTTTTTTAACAATTTAATATAAAAATCTAAAAAATAAATTTTATTCTCATTTCAATCATATAATATCCAAATCTAAAAATATATAAATACAAGCACAACCACTTCATTTTAATCATATAATATCCAAATCTAAAAATATATAAATACAAGTACAACCACTTAATTTGTGGTAACGTAGAAAGACCGCAAGTTAAGCACTTAATTTGTGGTTGATGAACCTCCCGCAAGTTAAGTACTATTATGCCATTAAGTGTAGTTATCAGATGAGTTCAGGGGAGTTTATTAGGAGTTTGTCACACTAACTTATTAGGACTTTGTCACACGAACTGCACATTACCATGCCATTAAGTGTAGTTATCACATGAACTATTTTCGATTTTTTATAATTGTTTTTACAAATTTTGAATAACTATCATAGAATCACCATAGAATCAATCTAGACAATACACTTGTTCCATTCTCCTACAATCTAAGAAAATCACAGATGGTATTCCACCCAAAAACTCTAAGATATAAACACCTACGAGCATAACAATGTATCATTTACTTTTTCAATAAAATAATTTTAAATTATTATATTCTTGTGAAGACATATAGTTTGGGTTTTGAGCTATTACTCGTACTAAAATTTAATTTCTCTCATATGAACATTTATATAAATTTTTTATTAATTTTTACAATTATTTTATCTCTAATTTTATTAGTTTATAAATGTAATAACACTTTTGAGATGTATGTCAATAGAGGTGATGGTACAATTATGCCATTATCTATGGAATTACACTTTTGAGATGTATGTCAATAGAGGTGATGGTATAGTTATGCCATTATCTATGCAATTATGAAGTGATAGTTTGAGACTGCTTGTATAGGATTGCCTTGGTTGTGTGTACTTTGATGGACCTTGGCATCTACACCTTTTATTTCATTCCTTTGAACCATGAGCTCAAATTTGTGTGTAGAAAATCGAAGGCTATAGTGAATAGGCCCATTTTCTATAAAGATGCGATGACCTCTATAACAAGGATGTGGGAGAATCAATATCTGAAACAACTTGATGCGACTGGACTCGACCACTCAATTTCAGAGTCACGTGGCTCTGATACCAACTGATGCAAGTGGCATCCTTCCCAAATGGTCGAGTTTGCAAATGAAAGCACACAACAAAAACATAAGTGAACAACCACACCAAAGAATGGCACACAAGAAATGCTAAGGATTATGGCTTCTATTAATATCAAAGATGATAATTATATAGATGAATACACTTAGAGATGATGCGGGTGTGTGCAAGAAGTTGAGGGACCTTTTAGATGCAATCCTAGTTTTCAAAAACAAGATCACGTTACCAAAAAATACATCAAGGTTCTGCTACATAGCACTTGGTATGGTTCAACCCGAGCCTGACATGTCATGGGACATGTAGGATAGGAAGACATATCACGTACGTGTTATATAACTACAAAACGCGCTCGCGATATGTAGTTATAAAACGTGTACGTGATTTGTAAACCAAAATTTTTTTTAAATACACAGGCTCGAAACCCGCAGCCCATTTTAACAATCAAGAACGCGAAAACGAAGGGAAATTGGAGCATTTTGGAGCAAGTGAACTGCTTGGGATTGTTGCAGGAGCTGATTTAGGTTGAGGGGAGGAAATTTCACTCGTGAATTGTCATCCAACAAGGTAATTCAATCACCCAAAGCATTCTTTTTTTGTCAATTTTTAACCTATAATTGTGTTTTTTAATAGAATAATCAATCCAAAAACTCCCAAGCTAATGTTTAATGGATTCAAACTAAAATAGGCTATAAGAATAAAAAACATCATGTCTAATAGATGTTCAATGTTCCAAAAGGCTAGAAATATATAAAACAAACACAAGTATAATCCCAACTTGCATAGAATTTGATGGACAATGCAAAGTTTGAATTGGGATACTAGTGAGAGTGCCCACCTGTAACATGCATAGTCA
>LPNX010511513.1:0-12777 GCA_001517045.1 Pseudotsuga menziesii | reverse complement strand
TAGGGACAGTAAGAAGGGGAGGAAAGGCGGGGTGGCTGAATAAATGTCCTATGCTTTTTCCTATTTTTCTTTCAATCATAATTTATTCAAACACATCCGCTAAACCACATGGTTATCTTCTACCCTTGGTCAGTGATAGACGCTAATTATATTCTTCCCCCAAACAATGGTTTCCCAATGTTGATTCTATGACCACAAGAAATGGTTTCCCACTGCTAATTCTATGCCCACGAGCAATGGTTTCCCACTTCTAATTCTCCTCCCACAAGCAACGGTTTCCCACTGCTAATTTTCTTCACTGTTATTCTTCTCTTCCCACGACCAATGGTTTACCACTGCTAATTCTCTTCCTACGAGCAATGGCTACCCACTGCTAATTCTCTTCCCACCAGAAATGGTTTCCCATTGCTATTCTTATATACCCACGAGAAATGATTTCCCACTGTTATTCTTATCTTCCCATGATATGTGATTGAACATTGATGATTGTATGTCCTTTGGTCATTTCTAATATGAACCCCTACCAATGCTTTTGTATTGCTACGATTTATATTTGTCTTCTCTTATATAATTTAATATCCAGAACATGATGTGGATATATATATCACAGTTCATTATGCATATTGAGCTAGCATGTGTCAATGGTTTCAATTCATTTTACATCATATACATCTCTCCAATTCTCTCTAGCTCATTCCTTGTAGATGCCACATCTCAAACACAAATTTTGTTGATTTACATTTGTATATTGCAAACATCTCCCTTACATAAATTATTAAACACATATTCTTATAGTCATTCAACCCTATGTTTCTTGTGACCAAATCGTATATAGGCTGAAGCCTCATCACATACTCTACCTTGCAATTTCTACCAAAATTTAGCCATTCTTCAAACACATGCATGTGGTCTTGAGTGATCTCAAGAGTCTTGCTATCTCAAGGATTTGGGATTTTATTGTTCAACGTGTCAAAGTGCATCTCAATATTTCTACATCGAAGGAGTATGATTCTAGCAACCCTATTGATGATCCCTAGATACACAACATGAAGGCTTATCTCAGAGTAATGGTCATATTCTTGTCATCTTCACATTCACACTTCAACCAATGCATGAGCCTGTATTTATGTGCTCAAACACACCATATGAATCAAAGAACCAACATTATACTTGTAAAAATTTATTTCCGAATAGTGTGATCTCAGACATCCACGATCTTTAGTGAGTAGGAGAGCCTACTGATCTCTACCATCTACAATTTGAATCAGAGGAGATGTTCATGCAATTACAATAAAAAATCCATAATTGCTCATTATATCAAGCCAAAAATGTATCTTTTGCCGATTTCATCTTCGATTTGAATTCCGTTCCTCAGAGCTTATTTCCTACTTCGCTCCTTCGTTGCGATCTACATTCATCAGAGGCATTCCAAAAAAAACAACACGCAAAAACAAGAAAACGTTACAGGAAACGTTTACCGAGTCAGCATTTATACCTCAAAAGATAAGTTCATAAATATTAAATCCCCCCCGATGGGATGGTCTATTACAGGGGCCCTGATCTACCCCTCATAAAGCCGACAATAATCAAATCGCAGCAAGGAAAAGGATTACACTTGCGGCGTTTGAAATACCAAAGATAGCCTCTTGCAGAAATCTCTTACCCCTTTAATAAAGAGAATCAAAGGATAACACTAAACATATGGTGAGAGCTAAATCCATATAAGTATTCAAACAAAAATATCCATTCTGTTTAAAGGGGTCATTGGTAGAGTGTAGTTCCATAACGCATGCCATGGAATTATAGCTGGGGCGACATAGTGTAGATCCAAAGCATTGAAAAACGTAGCAGGTTAGATCCATATTCTTTCAGATCTATAATGCGGGAACACATGCAGTTTAAAACCCTAGCAATAAACAGATAAACTAAGAACTGGCCCGAAATGTGCATGTAAAACTTGCGGCGCTACAGGATCGTCGATTCAACAAAAGGGACGGTGCCCACCGCTATAAGTAGAGAAACATTCCTGGTGCGTTCTGGATTTTAGAACACCAAAATAAAACACCCATAGGTTTTTGACTAAGGCTGATGGGATTTAGGCCCAACGCTCCACCACCAAGGCTATGTACACGTCGGCTTGGGCAAAACAATGTGGTTCAGCTCATGCCGGCAAAAAAAATACACATGCAGGCTGTGGATAAAAATTAAAAAGGAGGTTTAGATCCAAGTTTGTTCTTAGCAGGGAAATATCTTGGGCTCCCTAACTCATAGCACCCAGTACAGGCAAGCCATTCAAAACGCATACAAGATTACGTATATTAGAAAGAAAAAAACCCATGGATTTTAGGAACCATACCTCTTATGGGTGAGAAGAGAAATGCATCCTGACCCAGCTTGCGAAAGAGCGAGACAACCTCATTCAACTCTCCCATATGTGCATTTCCACCTACACCTCCTTTGCTAATTGCCCCCTGGGTGTGTGCAAGAAGTTAAGGGACCTTTTAGATGCAATGGTAGAATGAAGTCAAAACGCGCTCCTGTTTTGTTTAAATTCAAAAATGTGTTCCCTCCAAACGATAAGGCGGAGCCTCGACCCATGCTTGCATGGAATTCGTATGCCTATGTGTTTGCTTCATACTTTGCTTCGGATTCAACATGCCTATGCCTTGGAGTATGATAAACCATGGCTAATTCAACATTATATCCAAATTTTCAATGTGCTCATGTTTAGCCGTTCGTCTGATTATGCTGCACACCTCCATTTTTTATGAGATTTTAGAAACATATGTGTTTTTTTTTGTAGATTCCAAATATGTAAATTTTAACAAGAATACATTATTTTTTCTATTTTTTTCTTATTTACCTTCTATCATCACTCCTCAACTCAAAAAAGACACTATTAGTGTTTTGTTCATATCTCTTTCGTTTCTCTACCATTTAAAAAAAAATTGTATGGTGCACTAAAGAACACCGAGCTCTACATGCTATAAAAAACCCATTTCCAAATAATTACATTATGACATTCAAACGTTGCACCCACAATTGACGTACCATTTTTGAGGTTTGATCTCTTAGATAATAAATAAAAAAATTTAAAATATTATATTTATTATTGGAAAAATAGTCGTGCACTAGTACTATATGTTATCTATATGTATACCAATTTTCGTAAGTTTATTCCATCATTTAGTCACTCAGACGCTGCACCCGCAAAAACATATACCTTATAATTTGTCCAAAAAATAAAAAGTGCCCATTAAAAAATATCTAACTTCAGATAGTTAACAGCATTTTCGATAGAAAAAAATTATATATTTGGAAAGGTCATTCAATTTCCTACATTTCTTGTGTTTTACTCATCGCAAGATTCATTGTGTAAGTGTCTAAAAATATCCATACAAGTTGATGGATGTCTGTTTTTTCAGTTTTCTATTGCATCTAACACGCCAAAAGAGACCCTCATCTTTGTGCACTCACCCCTCTATAGAGATCGACTTCCCTTCGAAAAGTAGCAGAACTCTCTACATTCCACTCCCTCTCTTCTGAGGATTATAACCCAGTTAAATAACCCTAAAATAGATTCCCCCTACGAGGAAGCGACATAATATCTTTCCTCAGAAAACTCTTCTCCACGAAGGAAAGAGCAAGAGTGCTTTTGCTTTATTTGCTCCTCCCATGAAGGGGAGGAATCGTTACTTTCCTTTATTTTCCTTTCCTTACAAAGGAAAGAAATAATTTCCCTCTTTTACTCGCTCTTTCCCTTGAAGGAAAGGAAATAATTACTTTCTTTATTCGTTCTTTCCCATGAAGGCAAGAGATATTCCTCCCTTTATCCATAATCACCATAAACCAAAATAGGCTTTTTGCATTCTTCATAGTAATTAAATTTAATAAAGCACTTCGCTTAGGTCATTGTTTTAGTCTTCTCAAATACCCATGACCACTAGTCTATAAGTATTGAGTTTTCTATAACTCGCTTGGTTATGCTAGTCAATAGTGAGTATGGCTGTCCATTTTGTTATTACGAGAATATTATTTGTGAAGGGTAGTATTTTGTTCCTTCCAATTAAGGATGCGTCCAGTCCGTCAGTCTCCTAAGTTTACTACTTAGGAAATTAATATATATACATCCAGGTCTCGCTTCTGGTGGGGCCTTGGCCTTGAGCTCCTCACCAAAAGATGAATGCAACAATATTAGAATTTACAAAATATCTAGGGTTCTTGCGAGAGGGATGTTACAAATGGCTACCCACTGCTAATTCTCTTCCCACTAGAAATGGTTTCCCATTGCTATTCTTATATACCCACGGGAAATGATTTCCCACTGCTATTCTTATCTTCCCATGATATGTGGCTGAACATTGATGATTGTATTTCCTTTGTTCATTTCTAATATGAACCCCTACCAATGCTTTTGTATTGCTACGATTTATATTTGTCTTCTCTTATATAATTTAATATCCAGAACATGATGTGGATATATATATATCATAGTTCATTATGCATATTGAGCTAGCATGTGTCAATGGTTTCAATTCCTTTTACATCATATACATCTCTCCAATCCTTTCTAGCACATTCCTTGTAGATGCCACATCTCAAACACAAATTTTGTTGATTTACATTTGCATATTGCAAACATCTCCCTTACATAACTGATTAAACACATATTCTTATAGTCATTGAACCCTATGTTTCTCATGACCAAAGCATATATAGGCTGAAGCCTCATCACATACTCTACCTTGCAATTTCTACCAAAATTTAGCCATTCTTCAAACACATGCATGTGGTCTTCAATGATCTCAAGAGTCTTGCTATTTCAAGGATTTGGGATTTTAGTGCTCAACGTGTCAAAGTGCATCTCAATACTTCAACATCGAAGGAGTATGATTCTAGCAACCCTATTGATGATCCCTAGATACAGAACATGAAGGCTTATCTCAAAGTAATGGTCATATTCTAGTCGTCTTCACATTCACACTTCAACCAATGCTTGAGCCTCTATTTATGTGCTCAAACACACCATATGAATCAAAGAACCAACATTATACTTGTAAAAATTTATTTCCAAGTACTGTGATCTCAGACATCCATGATCTTCAGTGAGTAGGGGAGCCTACTCATCTCTACCATCTACAATTTGACTCAAAAGAGATGTTCACACAATTCCAATAAAAAATCCATAATTGCTCATTATATCAAGCCAAAAATGTATCTTTTGCTGATTTCATCTTCGATCTATATCTCACACCTTTTTTTCTCCTCTCCACTCTACAAATTGTTTCCTATTATACATGACCATTGCACCTTTATGTTACAAGGGAGTGGACCCAAATGTGATTTCCCAATGCACTTAATTTGTCAGCTCATTCATTCATGATGGAGTTCAAATGGTCCCAACATTAGCTCAACCTTACCACAATATTCGAAGTGGACCTGTGTAGACTGTATCCCGTTAGTTGTGATCATACTACCTATTACCTGAACTTGTTGTTCTGGTAGATCAGTAACTATACATTTTATGCGATTCTAGTAATTCCATAGTATATGTCACATATACATCCATATTTACTCAAATCCATGTGTCAAGTGATCATCTTTACCTTAGCACAACAGGCTTGACTCAGAGGGAATTCAATCTCATCACTGAAAGCATGAGATTGGATTCTTTGATCTTGGTGTCAACGCTATTGTTCCCCACTATAGGAACTCCAAATTCTAGTTTCTCCCTTCGTTTTATTTGTATAAGCATTGTTACATAAATTCCAACTTCCAATAGCTCCCTTCATTTCATTTTGGAGACATGGGTTTTTTTCAAAAAACACCAAATTGAGAAATATGATCACATTTTATCCCGGTATTCTTTGATCCAATAGATACCGATTGGGGAATAAAGCAAATTTGCCCAAAATGTTGAGTTTCTAGATTTGGGGGATTTTTGTCTAAATTTGTAAAATTTGAATTCTCCATTTGGAGATACGATTTGATAACGTCCAATGGATTTATTATGTATAAATACCATGTGTGTAATTTTAAAGTGTTGGACAATAATATCAAAAGGGATTGTATAAGTGATTCTTCTCATGCCAAATAACTAGAAGCACTATCTAAAGACAAACTATGAGCAGCTGCCATTTAAATGTAAGACCTTCCATGGTCATGGGAATTTCATACAAAACAATAAGAAGAATGTAACACACGTTCACACACTAGTCTATGTAGAGGCCAATCTACAAAGGGGATGGCATAATCCATTCTTCTCATGTCAAATAACTAGAAGCACTATCTAAAGACGAACTATGAGCAATTGTCATTTAAATGTAGGACCTTCCATGGTTATGATAATTTCATACAAAACTATAGGAAGAATGTAACCCAAGTTCACGCACTGGTCTTGCTCCCAAGAAGAAAAATGGTAGCAAGTTAAGAACAATATGAGTTCAAAGAAATTGATACAAACATGGGCAAGACCATTTGTCTCTTAGAAAGAAACATCACTGTAGTTGGGACAATATTGTAATCCTCATTTTGTTATGATGAAAAATCCATTAAGACCGGTTAAAATCTTTGTTCATCCTTTAAATTCCCTCCCATCTTAAAATCAATTTAATATTATATCCCAATAAGAACCAATGACCATTGTAAAAATAGTTGTACCCTTTGTAGAAATAGTTGGTTTGGATTTCCCTCCTAGAATCACTTCCTTCTTGGATTTTGTTCTTTTTACCCATTCCTCTTCCCTACTAGACCTCGTAGCTACCGAAGAGGGCTCTTTTATTTATTTATTTACAAGATGAAATATTCACGAGGTATTCACTCAATGAAACTATTGCATAGCACCTTTGTTCATGGGACATTAAATAATACCCCTAATTTCAGTAGATATTAATAAATTGCTACAAAATTCCTTTTGTTGAGAGACCCCTTCACCGCTCGACCCCCTCAATATCTTTAATTAAATAAAAATTTTAAAATATATTCCCTAATTTTACTAGATACACCTTTTTATACCACCCAATACCTAAAAAACCCCATACCCTACTCCTCTCCCCCACAATACCTACAATATATTGACATTATTTTCACAATTTAGAAACCCCTTTACGAACGAAGCTGATAAGATATTGGTTAACAAGGTGAATCCCATGTGGAAATATTTCATTCTCCAAACAATATTTCTCCTTTTAAAGGGGTGAATACTTGGAAACAAGCACAACATCATTTGGGATGGGAGTGGGAAGAGGACGTTGAAGAAGAAAGAAACCTAAAAAGGTCTGGAGGAAACCAAATGAATGAAGTCAAGGAAGATATAGCTAATAGCTGAGAATTTTTTTCCTTCAAAAAGAACTTGATAACTCCTTAGTTTCTATAGGAAAGGCCACAAATATGAAAAACACCACGATGTAGGTATTTCCATGTAGCCAATGTGGAGAAAGCAACAAACCCCTCCCTAGATAAACAATGAACGGTATCTCCTAGAATAATGGAGGTTTTGGTAGTAGGTATAAAGAGGAATAGTTAAGGGACTTAATCAAATTAGAAAAGCTTGTTGTTATCCTCCTTTAGGAAACAAAAGTAGAAGAAAAATAGATGCTAAAACTAGGAAAAGGGTAATGGAGAATAAGTGATGGTACTAAAAAATCCTATTAAGGGGATTTGTGGTGAATCTAAACCTTTTGGAATAACTCCATATTTAATCATTGTGCAAAGGGAACAAACCCAACACTAGATAGTGACTATCCTTCTATATTTTCCATTAGGAATAAAGATCAACACAATAAATGCTTGTATTCCAATTAAATATAGATAAAAATTGGAATGTTGGCACTCCCTTCAAAATATGAAACACCTTGACTTCCAGACAATTGCATTTTGGTAAATATCTTAATTTTGACTTAAGGATCCTTTCAGAGAAAGCCTTAAAACATTTTATAGAAGATAAATTATTTCTAGGATGGATTGTTTTTTTTTAAGAGCATGACATGATGACAACAAATCTAGAATTAATGTTAATATTATTTCATCAAGGGTCTCAAGTCATAAGCCAATAATCCTTTTGATCTAGTAAGTTCCAAAAGTTTGGCCCTCTTCCATTCATGTTTAGTCCGATATGGTTTCTAGACTCCTTAGACCTAGAATTAATGAAACAAGAATGGAAGAAAAAATATCATGGGTTTCCCAACTATATATGGGTAAAGGATTTAAAAAAATGGGAAAAACTTTCATACACACATAGCTTACAGGGATTTAAAGGTAGTTGGATGAAGTATAGCAAAATATGGAGGAAGAAGAGTGGGAGCTTTTCTACACATTGCATAGGGTAAATCATTTGGAGGAAGAGATGTGGTGGATTAGATCTAAATCTTTTATTGCTTTAAGGAGGTGATAAAAATGCTCATTTCATACACAAACCAAAGGCTGGAGCAAAAATAAAAACTTGCTATTAAGCACAAGGGGATGGAAATGTCATAAAAGATAATAGCCATATAAAAAAAAGCATCTAAGGAGAGCTTTGAATGATTATATACAAAAGAAGAGTAAATAGAACAAAACTCTTTGAATGATTATATAGAAAAGAAGGCTAAATAGAACAAAACTCTCTATACTAGAACATATTATGGCTCTACTTAGCAGGGAAGATAATGAGTCCCTTAACAAACAGATAGAGGAGAAGGAGATTATTGAAGCCATTTGTCGGCTACCACTAAGATGCCGATTTCAAACATTTACAAAAAAGCTCATTTTTTTTAATTCACTTAAATATTGTTTTTGTTTCTATGTTCAAATAACTTAGTTGTTAATTGGGAATAGTTGGGAGGAGCATTATTGCTTAGCTATGTTGAATTCTTACCACTTTGTTAGATTACAAACTTTACAAATCAGTTCACATTTTTTCATAAATTTTATCATATTAGAGCATATTATCATTTTATCATTTGATATCCCTCACATTGTCATGTATTAAAACGATTGGTATTTCTTTTAAATATAAGATTGATGACTTTGTATGAAAAACAGAATAAAAACATGAAATCAAAAAGCAACACTTTAATTTTAAAAAATTAAACAAATCCTTCTCACAAATTAACCAATGTCACATTTGCTTGGTATTCCAATAACCAAATAAATCAATGATCATTCAATACAAGCATGTTTAAGGATTACTGTGTACTCGGGTGCATAAGCTCACACCTATCGAAAATTGGCTTTAAAAAAACCATAAATTCAGTAGAATTTGAAAGACATCACAAGTAAATAAGAAGTTGAATTGAAAGGATAGATAGGAAAGGTGGCCTACGAAGCTGATTTAATGGACCTTTCCATAGGGCATGGGTTGAAACACCATGCTCAGGAGAGTCGAATCCGGATGAGTTTGCAGATAACAATTAGGAAGCCATGTCCATAAGCCTGTCTTTAAATTGTAAACCAACACCTTTATTACTTGTCCAGAGGAGATATCTATTGGTAAGAAGCACACGTGATCCCCTACTCCTCTGCACTCAAACCATTCTGCAGATGAGGGAGCTGAAATCCTCTTAAATTCATCGAACACAGTTGGGGGCATTCTTACAATTTCCTTCCACTTCCACGACCAAGAATTTGAGCTGTTTGAGTTCAAGGGGCAATGATCATTCTAAAACTCCCATATAGCTATCACTTCCTTAAATCTCTGATAACTCTCCTGTTCAACTTGGAAGTTCACAAATCTGTTTGCGACAATTAGTAAACGCAAGCCGCAAGTGACCGGCTTAGGCCAATACCGTTGATTACACAGTTCTTCCGGGAAGGGTCCAATACACACTGGAATAGGCTGCATGGGCGTTCCTGCAACTGAATCAGTTCCAGTTCCTGCTGCATGGATATTATTTCAGGTAAAGCCCACAATGGCCATCCGCAACTCACGATGGTGTAACCCCACACAGTAAAACGAACAGTCGCAAGAGACCATCCCCCGCCATAGAACATCCTATGTTGAAATCTGCTCAACGAATCCCACCATCTTCCACCTCCCTTCAGATCGATCGTGCATTTCCAAAACCAACTTCATACTGTCCTCCCACCGGCACCACCCTAATGCCACCACTTTGTGGGTTTCACAAAGTACTAACTTGTCATTGCTATTGGACATAATAATACATTTGTGAGTAACGGTCGTTATCTTTGACATGGGGGAAAGTTGGAAGAACGTTTGTGTATAAGGATTGCAAACCCTAGCTACAATACCTATATCATTGGATCCGTCACCGTGACCGGAGAAATACAAGTCTGCCAACACGACGCCTGGAACGGATCCTCTCCAAATAAGTTGAGCAGTTCCAGCTTGCTTCTCTAGGTTAGAAAAGGAGAAGCAGGTATGCCATTTCCGTGTGTAGAAGCAGAATGCCATGCAAGGCGTACTGGGGTTATCATCGCTGAGCACCAGCCATGGCTGCTGGTTGATAGGCGCATGTGCCCATATATGATTTATGAAATTGATGGAGGAAAGAAGAGCGTTCCATTCCTTACATATACAGCGATATCTATGCACGTATTCCATTGGCAGGAAACTCAATATCTCTTTTATCAAATGGTGTGGCAAGTCATTCCAACAATCAGCGAGAACAGAGCGTTCGGCCTTATCCGACACCTCCATTTTTGTTTCCCTGTAACTCTTCGTTTCCATTTTCAGAGAGAATAAACGATGGTGAAGAGATGTAGGTAGCTCAATTCAATGACAAATAGATAATAAATTGAAGTCTTTGCTCAATTCAATAACGAAATGATAATAACTAGCAACAACCACATTAAATTAATGATGTGTCTGAATACGCCGATAGGCGTAAATTTAGGCACATATTAATGTTTTTCCCTATATTATGTGCTTAAATTTACGCCTATCGGCGTATTCAGACACATTATTAATTTAATGTGGTTGTTGCTAGTAACGGGTGAGCCCATGGACATATCTAGAAAATATTAATGACAATAATAATGTTTATTTAATTATTCAAATATATAATAATAAATATAAATAATTATTAGAAAAAGTATTATTTATGATGGTGACGATGAAGATGATGGTGACGATAAAGATGATGGTGAACAATGATGGTGATGATGAGGAGGATGATGAATATGATGGTGACGATGAAGATGATGGTGAACGATGAAGATGATGGTGATGATGAGGAGGATGATGAATATGATGATGATGATGATGAGGATGAGGGTGATGATGATGATGATGATGATGATGCTGATGAGGATGAGGATTATGGTGATGATGATGATGATGATGATGAGGATATTGATGATGTTGAGGATGAGGTTGTCGATGAAGACGATGAGGATGAGGATGATGAGGGTGAAGAGGATGATGAACATGAGGGTGATGATGAGGATGATGACGAGGATGGTGATGATGATGATGATGATGACAAGGATGCTGACGATGATGAGGATGATGGTGACGATGAAGATGATGGTGAACAATGATGGTGATGATGAGGAGGACGATGACTATGATGATGAGGATGAGGATGAGGGTGATGATGATCATAATGATCATGATGATCATGATGATCATGATGAGGATGAGGACGATGATGATGATGATGATCATGATGAGGGTAATGATGATGAGGAGGAAGATGAGGGTGTAGATTATGATGATGATGATGATGATGATGATGATGAGGATGGTGGTGTCGATGAAGATGATGATGATGGTGAGGATGAGGGCGATGAATGATGATGATGAGGATGGTGGTGTCGATGAAGATGATGATGATGGTGAGGATGAGGGCGATGAATGATGATGATGAGGATCGAGGTTGATGATGATGAGGATGAGGGTGACAGTGAGGAGGATGAGGGTGATGATGAAGATGATGGTGAACAATGATGGTGATGATGAGGACAATGATGACTATGATGATGATGATGAGGATGAGGGTGATGATGATGACCATATGACAATGATGAGGATGATGGTGGTGATGATGATGATGAGGTTGAGGGTGATGAGGAGGAGGAGGAGGATGAGGGTGAGGATTATGATGATGATGATGATGAGGATGAGGATGGTGATGATGATGAGGATGAGGGTGTCAATGAAAATGATGATGATGGTGAGGATGAGGGTGATGAATGGTGATGATGAGGATCGAGGTTGATGATGATGAGGATGAGGGTGATGATGATGATGAGGATGATGGTGAATATGAGGAGGATGATGAATATGATGATGAGGAGGAGGATGAGAGTGTCAATGAATATGATGATGATGGTGAGGATGAGGGTGATGAACGATGCTGATGAGCATCGAGGTTGATGATGATGAGGATGAGGGTGATGATGATGATGAGGACGAGGGTGACGATGAAGATGATGATGAACAATGATGGTGATGATGAGGAGGATGATGAATATGATGATGAGGATGAGGATGAGGGTGATGATGATGATGACCATGATGATGATGATGAGGATGAGGGTGATGATGAGGAGGATGATGACTATGATGATGTTGATGAGGATGAGGGTGATGATGATGATGAGGATGAGGGTGATGTTTAAGATGACGATGAACAATGATGGTGATGATCAAGAGGATGATGAATATGATGATGATGATGATGATGATGACCATGATGATGACCATGAGGATGAGGGTGATGATGAGGAGGAGGAGGATGGTGATGATGACCATAATGATGATGATGATGACCATGAGGATGAGGGTGATGATGATGATGACCATGATGATGATGATGATGAGGATGAGGGTGATGA
>LPNX010511506.1:685733-698285 GCA_001517045.1 Pseudotsuga menziesii | reverse complement strand
TCATCCCAAAACATTAGTTTTACATTTTTGAAAAACATCATTGAGCGAACCATATTCATTATGGTTCTATTCATTCTCTCTGCTACACCGTTTTGTTGAGAATTGTAGGGAACGGTAGTCTAATGTGCAATTCCATGTTGACGAAGATAAGCTTCAAAAGCATTTGAAGTGTATTCTTTTCCATTATCAGTACGAAGTGTACCAATTTTTTATTGTGCTTGTTTTTCAATCAATGCATGAAAGTATTTGAATGTTTGAAATGATTCTGACTTTGTCTTTAAACAGTAAATCCAGCACATTCATGAGTAGTCATCAAGAAATGTCATAAAGTACTTATTCCCATTTGCTGAAGGAGTTGGCATTGGGCCACACAAATCAGAATGTACTAACTCTAATTTCCTACTTGCTCTGAAATTAGATTCATGGAATGGCAGCTTACTATGTTTCCCTAAAATACATGCATCACATTTATTCTTCTCTTTAGGAATGGTGGGCAAGCCAAATACACCATTCTTTCTCAACAAACGAAGACTGTTATAATTTAGATGACCAAATCTTGCATGCCACAATGAGCTAGATGACATATTACCTTCTCCATGCTGAGAGAGGTAGGCATAGTTCTGAAATATTGCGGATGAACCCTTGAGCTTCAGCAGCTTTCCATCTTCGTATCCAGTCATGATGACTTGGTTGTCAGAGGACTTTCTTATTTCAACGATTCCATCAAACATGTGGATGGAATGGCCTTGCTGTCGAATCTCCACCAAGGACAGTAGGCTTATGTGCAACTCTGGAAGATAGAGAACGTTCTTCAACAAGAAATCAGGGAATCCAGGCATCTTCAATCGAATGGTGCCCATTCCTTTTGGTTTAATACTTGACTTATCTGCAAAGTACACTATGCCATCTATTGTTTCATTCAGTTCTTCAAAATAGTCTTTTCTAAATGTCATGTGTGATGTTGCACCAGTATCAAGCAGCCAACAATCTTTATAAGATGAAAGAGAAGTCATTTCATTAAATCTAAGATTACAATGTGCAACAATACAAGAATCAGAAGATTTACTAGCATCTTGGTCATCTTTCTTCTGGTTATGGTTGTTTCTGATGGAGTCCCATGAAGCCCAACACTGATCTGATGTGTGCCCAGTCTTTCCACAACGCTTGCACTTTGATCTTTTTTTGGAGTTGTTTCTGCCCCCTCTGCCTCTCTTGCTGCAATCTCCCTTGGAAGGGTCTTTGGATTGGTCTTTGCCAGCTAGGGCAGCACCAATACTAGATGCCAAAGAGTGCATCTTTACAACTGTTAGTGTAATTTACAATAATAAACTTGATATGACAGGTAGGACCGCAATCATTCTAAGAGCACTCATGAGAATAGCAGCTCTCTACTTTCTTAATTATTCATCTATAAACCATAGCTTTAAGGTGTCTCTCCTCAGTATTCCCTTCTCAAATGCATCTGGTGCATTCAGTGTTTGAACCAATCTCTTGTTTAAATATTTAGCCTCGACGATGTATTGGTCTGATTCGATCAATGCTTTTGGGAATAAAACACGAACTGCTAGCTTTGCTTCTGATTATGGGTATCGCTCTCACCGAAATTTTGCATCGGTAAAAAGGTGGGAGATCGTAGTCACTCCATGCATATAAATTAGGTTAAAAAATTAGGGTTTATGCATTTACCTCCACGCAGTCTTTACTGAGTCTTCAACGCAGACGTCTTTCAATATTCAACGCAGTCTGTAGACGCTCTTTCACACAGCAATGGTCTTTAGAAGGAACAGCAACAATCTTCTCCAGCATATATCATTCAATGGAGCCTCCATGCACTTGATCTTCATGGCTTCACGTAGTACTGAAGACACGCAGTACTCCACGCTATTACAGTTGCTCAACACGACTTCAAACTCATCAATATGACTCTGATCGAGTTAGAAAGGAAATGACGCCAATTTTGCGTGGGCAATCAAGAAAAGACTATAAACATGCATATGAATCCACTACAGTTCAGCTCAACGAAACCAATGCGAGCTCTCAAATTTTCGCTCAAAGTTAGAGCCAGTAAGTCAATTTGAAATGGATTTGAAATCCCTGCATAGCTCTGGCGATCTGAGGACCCTAGCATACTGTTTCTCCGTTATTTATACAGATAACCTTCATCTGTGAAACCCGTGTTCGAGTCTCGGGGAAGGCGAATTCGTGGAGAGGAAGTATCATGCAGAGATTCTAATTCCAATGTCGACCTACAGGCAGGCGGGCATATATATCATTAACTGCAGAGAGGATGGTTCACGACGCCGAGAGATACAAGGACAAAGATTCGACAGGATGGTTCACGACGCCGAGAGATACAAGGACGAAGATGTGAAGAAGAGAGTCGAGGCCAGGAACTCGCTGGAGAACTACGTTTACAGCATTAGGAATACTGTCACAACGGCCGAGGAGTGCAATTAGGAATTAGGGTTCGGTATAATAATGTTCTAGCAGAGAATACAGGTAGGCAGATGGAGGAGTAACGCATACACTGCATGCTATTCGACTGGCAGATTGATGGAGCAGTCTGGCAATGGACTGGCAAGCAGAATGGCAGCCAGGAGTTATGGCAGACAGCCCTGCTCTGATACCACTTGTTAGGTATAACTCCCGATTCGTTGTATTACATAGCCAAATGCAAATATTTATACAGTTTACAAAACGGTTGAGTTTCACCTCCCGCCCAGCCTTTTCGGCTTCCTACATCAGTTATATTTATTTATTTACAAAGTATATAATCCCTACGGATTATATTCTAACAGTATATTTATGTAATAAGTGAATGTTATATAACTAAAGTGTTGTTTTGTACTTTATTATAGAATGGGTCTCACTTAAGTGATTATTTAAAAATTAAAGTGAATTAATTATTAAAAGTGAGTGCATTAAATGATGGCCCTAGATTTTGTAAATAAATCTCAACCCTAGATTAAGTGGTTAAGATAACTAGTTACAAAATTTTAAAGTATAAAACCAAGGGAGAGAGGACAAATGTGACACAATCATTAATGAAGAGAGTGGAAGAAGAAGATTGGGGAGAGAGAAGAGATACCCTCAAGCAGTGGCACGATTCCCAAGGAAAGGAGGAGCACATTTCCCAAGGAAGCCAAAAGGTGATCGTATAGCAGCAGTTTCACAAAGACCGTACAGCAGCACGTGTGGGCACGAATCTCAAGGCAGTGTTGTCACATTGATTGCAAACTAGCAGGCCATATAGCTACATTAATTGTAGGCACGTGTGGCACAATTTTCAAGGCAAGAAGTTCCGCAAAAAATTACAATCGTACAACACACATGTGGGGGGTGTACAGCAGGTCGTACAGCTATAAATTGGCACAAATTTTGAGGTATTTTGTTGCTGCTTCAGTTTGGGTTAATTTTGTGAGTGGCAGTTGAAGGAATTAATTCCTGTGTTGATGAAATATTTATGAGTATTCTTCTTAATAGAAAAAAAAATTTCTAGGGTTTTCCCTAGAGTTAGGGTTTTGCTCGGTCTGTTGACCAAAATATTTGTCTCATGTGCATGATTGATACTTCAGTGTTTTAGAAGATCTTGAATTGGTGGTTTTTAGTTCAAGTTTATGAGTAAATTTTTAATAAAAAAAACCCTAGATATTCAAGTGTTTGACAGAATGTGTGAAGGGAAATTTTCATGTTAATGTCATTTATTTTCTTCATGGTATCAAAGCTGAACTGAAGTAGGGTTCAAGATTGTGATTCACAGTTAGAAGTTGTGTTGGATTTCAGTTAAAATCTGTTGTAAGTAATTCCAATGATGAACATACAGTATGAGGATAGATTGGATGGAGTATCCAACTATCTTCCATGGAAAGTAAGGATTACTGTCGCATTAAAAGAATGGGAGATATGTAGTTTTGCTAAAACCAAGATGACCAAGCCTACAAACCAGGATGCTTTAAATGAGTTTGACTTTGAATCCTTTGAAGCCAAATCCCAGAGAGTGGTCCTAGATGGAGTGAAAGATCATCTTATTCCACATTTAGCAGAGAATAAAACTGCTAAAGACAAGTGGGACACCCTAAACCAACTATTTGAAGCCAAGAATAAGAACCACAAGATGGCACTAAAGGACAAGCTACACAATGTCAAGATGAACAAAGATGAGGGTGTGGCCTCCTTCTTAACTCGAGTGGTGCAAGTCAAAGATGAGTTACCAGTTGTAGGAGATATTGTCCTTGATTCAAAACTAGTGAGCATAGCCCTAAAGGGTTTCACCAAGAAGTGGGACGTATTTGTGAAGTACATTGTAGGTAGAGAAAAGCTTCCCAATTGGTTCAGATTGTGGGATGACTTTACCTGGGTAGCCAGGTCAGTGAAGAAGTGGAGTAGAACATGGCACTTGCAACAAAATCTAATAGAAGAAGAAAGACATCAGTCATGTCAGATGTTACCAGTGTGGTCATATGGGACATTATGCCTCTAAATGTGCTAAGAAGAAGAAAGGGAAAACAGAGAGAGACATGGCAGCATCTACAGCAGTAGAAGACTATGCAACGAAGCTTGAACAAGAGTTTTCTCTTGTCTCCATTGATTGCAGTATAGGGAGATCTATTTTTTAGAATGTCTGGGTTGTTGACAGTGGTGCAACAAGACACAAGCTTGGAATCTATGATATCTTTTAGATTATCACAGAGTTGAGGCCAGGACACTACATTTAGACAGATATTGACAGTCCACAAGTGGTGATATAGGGGATTGGAACAATCAGGTTTCAACTAGACCTTGGTGAGATCTTGGAAATACATTGAGTTCTTTTTGTTCCTGGGATGAGACTACAGCAACACATGTGGGCAGAAAACCCAAGCCAGTGTTGGCACATTTGATGCAGACTCACAAGAGATACAGCTACATTAATTGCAGGCATGTGTGGCATGATTTTCGAGGCAAGAATTTTAGCAAAAAAGTAAAGTCATAGAACACACGTGCGGGGGTCGTGCAGCCGTAAATTGGCACAAATTTCAAGGTATTTTGTTGCCACTTCGATTTGGGTTAATTTTGTCCATTAGGGTTGAAGGAATTAATTCATGTGTTGATGAAAATTTTCTAAGTATTCTTCTTAATAAAAAAAAAATCTTATTCTAGAGTTTTCCCCGAAATTGGGGTTTTGCCCGGTCTGTTGACCAAAATATGTGTGTCTCATGTGTATGATTGATACTTCAGTGTTTTAGAAGATCTTGAAGTGGTGGTTTTTATTTCAAGTTTATGAGTAATTTTTTAATCAAAAACCCTAGATATTCAAGTGTTTGACAGAATGTGTGAATGGAAATTTTCATGTTAATGTCATTTATTTTCTTCACAAGAGAGATAAATGGATCACAGATAGAAGTAATTCCAATTCGTAGTATCACAACCCCAAGAAATAATCAAAAACCTTCTCAAAAGATGGAGAAACATCAAAAAACACTCCTCTTTATAGCAGTAGTGAACTTCTCAAGCAGAGGGCAAACTTGTGTAGCAATACTAAGTTGCAATGTTCCAACAATGAGGAGAGGTGCGCTCTATTTATACAGTTTCTGGGTGAACTTTTTAAACTGGGCCGACTTGGCCTAATTACTGGGGCTGAATTATCAATGTACAATAATAAATTACATTTTAATTATTATTATTTATTTATTTCTTGAGCCGACTTAAGTGAGGATGCCTCACATGGCTACTACAACAACACTGATCTCTTTGAGACAGTCCTCTCTATAAAGGTTTGAGAATTTAACATGCAGATTTCCACGATTTGTCATAACTGTTAGAGTTTTATAGGTGCAACTATGTTGAGTTTGTAGACAAACCAATGTTTCGCATAGACACTCTACCCATCATTAGGGGAACCAAAAATAGTTTGCAAGATAGAAAGAGTGAGCCGTCAAGATTAAATATATGGGAAGAATATAAGATCATCTACTCTTTTCTGTATTTTAACCCAAAGCATTTCAAAGGTTTTGATCTCTTTGAGATAGTCCTCTCCATAGAGGTTTGAGATTTTAGCATGCAGATTTCCATAGTTTTCCATAATTGTTAAAGTTTTATGGATGTAACTGCGTTGAAATTTTTAGACAACCCAACATTTTGAGTAAACACTCTACCCATCATCAAGGTAACCAAAAATAAGATGTAAGATAGAAAGAGTGAGCCATCGAGATTAAATAAAAAAGAAGAATGTAAGATAAACTACTCTTTTCTATATTTTTTCCCAAATTGTTTTAAAGGTTTTGATCTCTTTGAGACAGACCTCTCCATAGAGGTTTGAGATTTTAACATGTAGATTTCCACAATTTGCCATAATTGTTAGAGTTTTCTAGATGTAACTGTGTAGAAATTTTTAGACAACCCAACATTTCAGGTAGACACTCTACCCATCATCAAGGTAACCAAAAATAAGTTGTAAGATAGAAAGCGTGAGCCAACGAGATTAAATAGAAGGGAAGAATGTAAGATTGTCTACTATTTGCTGTGTTTTAACCTAAAGCTTTTCAAAGGTCTTGATCTCTTTAAGATAGTCCTCTCTTCATAGAATTTTGATATTTTAGCATGCAAATTTCCATAGTTTGCCATAAGTCCTCTTCATAAAGGTTTGAGAATGTAAATTTCCACAATTTGCCATAATTGTTAGAGCTTTCTGGATGTAACTATGTTGAGGTTTTTAGACGACACATCATTTTGGGTAGACACTCTACCCATCATCAAGGGAACCAAAAATTGTTGAAATTTAGCATTAGCATGAATACTTTAAAAATTTGCAAACTAACAGATAACAAATGACAAGTTCAGTAAAACATCAACACATCAAAATACTGAACACAAGATTTCTTCGCTGGGGAAACTTTCAAAGGACAAAAATCCCAAAAGCATTGGTAATTCATCTTTTCAATGAGATGACTGAGTGTTCAAGAATTCACAAAGGGTTTTCTGCCCTAATTCTCTTTGTTGCCCAGAATTTGTTGCAGCCTGCCCAAAACCTTTTTCTAGTTGCCCCGAATCTTTTCAAGCTACCCGGACCTCTGCCCCAACTCACAGTTGTCTGCCCAAACCTCTGCTATTTGCCCAGAACCTTGCCCGAGACCACTGTAGCATGTCCGAGTCTTTGTCGTCTTCTTGGGACCCTTCCCGTGATCTCTGTTGACTGGCCGGAAGCCCTTACAGGCTGGTTGTTTGTTGACTGCCTGAGGGTCAGTTGTTGACCCAGAAGCCCTTTCGAGTTGTCTACTACCTGCCCAAGGGTTGGTTGCTAGCTCGAAAGCCCTTTAGGGCTGTCTGTAGGTGCCTAAAAGCACTAGCAAGCTGCCCCGAGCCTGTTGTAGGTGCCCGAAGAGAGAGAAGGGATGCTGGAGGAGTAGGACGGACTACCCGTGGAGTTTGAGGGTTGCCCGTGAATAAAGGAACCTGCCCGTAGAGAAATGGAGCTTCCCGTGAGGTGTTTCAAGCAGCCGTGAAAAGAGAGAGACTTAGGGTTACACCCTAGCTAATGTAATATTGTTGCAAATAGTGAAACCCTAGTTTAGGGTGGATTAGAATAAGTGTGGCTGCCCTAGCTAAAATCCTCCATGCTAGGGCATAGCCACAAAAACTTTCTTCTCCTTCAAAAACAGTGAGTACCTTCCTTAAGGCAGCTGAGAGCTTGTGATCAAGTGTGTGTTAATGAAATTGAATGATCTTCTTTTATAGCCTTTGAAGCACCTGTAAGTGGACCATAACTTAAAAGAACAAAATAATATTATTTTATTCTTTAATTACTTTCACTTTCACCTTTAGTGGTACTTAAGGTCTTTTTGCACTTTCACTTTGACTCCTTAGTGGTACTAAGGGTCCTTATGTATTTTAGACTTTTACATTAGCTTATTCAGGTGCCCTGTGGTCAAAACAAGTGGTCAAGGTGGTCCTTCATCCCCACTCAAAGTACATCATCATAAACAGAGAAAATTACTAATGCTTTTATCTCACACTCGTGTGACACCAAGATCGGATACTAAGGTGTCTTAACCAAGGGTAACTAAGCCTTGGAGAAGATCACAAAGTCCACTGATCGAGGGTCGAAGTGTCTCACATGCCCAGACCCGATCTAGGACGTATAGTGATATCTTGGTAACAGACCAGATGCCTCAACCATAGGCTGCATAATTTGACCAAAGGTTAAATACTTGGTAACAGACCAAGCGCCTCCATTCTCCAGGAGAATTGCCCTCAGCCCCGGGCTGAGTCCCAAGTCCCAGACTAGGTAAAATTACCGGTAACTAACCAAGTGCCTCCATTCAAAGAATGGCCACTCAAATATAGGTTGAGTCCCCCAGTACTAGACTGGTTCTACATCTACATTCAATAGAATGGTCACTCAATTCAAGGTTGAGTCCTCCAGTGTTGGACTGGTTCCACATCTTGGTCCCTGACCAGATGTTTCCATTCAACAGAATGGTCACTCAACTCAAGGTTGAGTCCCCCAGTGCTGGACTAGTTCCACATCCTGGTCCCAGACCAGATGTCTCCATTCTCCTAAGAGAATGGCTCTCGATGTTGCTCAGGAAAAATAAACAAAAATAAGTTGTAAGATGGAAAGAGTGAGAAATAGAGGGGAAGAATGTAAGATCATCTACTATTTTCTGTATTTTAACGTAGAGATTTTCAAAGGTTCTAGTATCTTTGAGACGATCCTCTCCATAGAGGTTTGAGATTTTATCATACATATTTCCACAATTTGCCATAATATTTAGAGTTTCCTAGATGTAACTGTGTTGACGTTTTTAACGACCCAACGTTTCGAGTAGACACTTTACCCATCATGAAGGGAACCAGAAACAAATTGTAAGATAGAAAGAAAAAGTCATCAAGATTAAATATAAGAGAAGAATGCAAGATTAGCTTACTCTTTTCCATACTATAACCCAACACTTTTCAAAGGTTTTGGTCTCTTTGAGGTAGTCATCTGCATAGAGGTTGAGATTTTAGCATGCAAATTTAATCTCAACAACTTACTCTTTCGATTTAATCTTGTTAGATCACTCTTTCTAACTTACAGCTTATTTTTGGTTCCCCTGATGATGGGTAATGTGTCTACCTGAAACATTCGGTCGGCTAAAAACTCCAACACAATTACATCCAAAAAACTCCTATACAAATTTCTGCATCTTGCCTTTTTACAGGAGACCTTTTGGTACTCCCGCTTTGTAATTCCCTCATTGTATTCAACAATCCTTTTGACCTACTTTTGTGATCATTAGTCATAGGACATTAATGGAAAACTATGGTAATCTTGTGCCCATACTGCATAGTTGTGACCATTCAAGATCATTGATTCTTTCTTGGAATCCATAACATTGATATATCAATCTAAGCACTAATACAGTCTGCAAGTTGAAATCCATAGTCTATCACAAATAGATCTGACTCAATAGAGCATGTTCAGTTAACACTTTAAAAGACTTGTAGAAAACAAGTTGTGGTTCACGCTTTGATACGATGATGGAGAAACCAAGGAAATAAAAAGATCAGAGAGCTAATTATTCCAATAAGAGGTGGTGCATATAGGCATCGTACAACCAATAAGAGGTGGTATAGATCCATCCTACAACCAGAATGGTCATTTCCGCACTAACCGTGTCTTTTCTACACTTCTGCTTCCGCCTTTCCAACCTCAGAACTCGAAAGTCGAAAAACATAACGATCGACGGAGTTCTTCAACGGCTCTTCTGCCTTCCACCTTTGGAACTCGAAATTCAAAAGCTATAAAACGATAGATAATTTATCCATGGTTCCACCTTCCGCCCTCCAGTGCGGAACTCAAGAATCGAGAAACTTAACTTTCGACCTTAACCCCTTTTTTGTACTTCTGCCCTCCGCTTTCTGACCTCAAAAGTCAGAAAGTCGACTTTTGCCTTAGAATTTTTCTACACATTTTCGCTTCCACCCTCTGCCTTCCGCAGGCAGATTCCAGGGTGCAGAAACACAACATTTTTGCCCTGTTCAACTACTCAATCCGTCTTCCGCCTTCCACCTTCCTTAGGCAGATTCTGAGGGGTGAGAACACTAAATCAGAGGTATTCTGACCCTTTGATCAGGCTTTCAGCCTTCAATGACTTAGGCAAAAATGCATAAAACATGAAAGGCATATACAGAAGTAAAATGCAGGAAAATACACACAGGTAAACTTCTACTCAGTCATCATTAAGCATTCAACATGAACATAACAATTCATAAGCAAATTCATGGCAGAAATAACACCACAGAGTATACTTATCTTTGAAGATGAAACTATCCCATAACTAACTATGTCGCTACAACGTTCCACCCAACCATAGGCCAGTGTGTTCATTAATCTCTCAACACCACTGCCACCCTCGAGTTGGGCATGATTCCATAGGGAAACTAGGGAACAGTAGACTCACACACAACCCGATCATAACACACAGTCTAGCCAAGCCAACACACAGTTGGGTTAATAGGCTGCAGGCTATCAAGCCAAACACTTGCATTCAAGACCAAGCAAGCCAACAACTGGGTTCACAGGCCTACACAGCCAAGCCATCCTTCACAGTTGGGTTAACAGGCTGTCCAGCCAAGGATTACACACAAGGTCAAATGCACAACAAGACACAGCCAAGCCAATATCCAATTGGGTTAACAGGCTACCAGCCAAGCCAATATCCCTTGGGTTAACAGGCTACTAAGGAAGTGGAAAGGTAGAATGACTAAGCTAGTGGCTCATCTAAGAGCTAGGGACACCTCCACAAGACCTATTTGGCCCGGTATCCACAATACCTGCACCCCAACACAAGGAAGCACCCCCTTCTCTACTACACAGTGCCTCGAGCAATGCCTTCCCTTCCAGTGTTCTTCAGGGCCATGCAGTAGGGATTTACCAGCCACTCTTATCTTTTCCTGAGATTCCTCTCTGCACTAGGTTAACAAGCCCATTCTCCTTATCTTCCACCCCTAAGTCTTGCATACAAATCAGACCCAAAAACTAGGGTGCACATCACAACAACCACAAGGTAAAACACAATAAACAGGCACACTCACTCTATGACAGAGGAGACCACTGCGAAAATAGCTTCCATGACTCGGGTAAATCAGACAACCATTCAAAACGGTGGAACGATGCCCGACGATGCTAGGGAAAACTCGAAGGAGAACTCTTTCATAAAATCGAGTGGTCTCCACCGCCCAATCACTCAGCAAAACAACAAATCACTCATCCCATGAGATTCACGACTGTCGGATAAAGGTGAACAGTTTAGAACAAATAATACCAAGCAAAGACGTGGTTCCGCTTGCAGGTTTGGATGAACAACGATAATGAGCATACACATCACAGTGAATGAACAGAAAGAATAGCATAGGATGACCGAATGAACCTCTCGAACCCCTCAGGAACAACAAAACCCTCTTCGGGTCTCGAAGAAAGGACGGACTGGGCATGCACCATGTGGTTACTTCCTGCAGATGCAAGAACACGGCCTCCCAGATTGCAGACTTGCAGGGTTGCTCAGGCAAGCAATCAGATCGCCATGCCTTGCTCTGCCCAAGGCATTATCTGCCTCAACCAACTTCTGGAAGAAATTGATGACAGAGGACAAAAAGGTGGCTGAAGGTTCATGGGTTTTCCCATCGACATCTGGTCTCACCCTATTGGCTCAGGATTTTGGCTAACTCCCATTCCCTATTCCTTGTGAGATCATGCCCCCATCTCTTTCACATTGCAATACATAGCTAGTTGTGGTATTTTATTAATTGCATAATTACACGATATTAACAATTATATAGTGTGCTTGACTTAGCACCATAACCATAGGCGTCAACCTTGATCACCTATACACAAAACATCTATGGCAGGGCCTTGGCCTTGAGCTCCATGCCATGATTCCATACAATATTTACATCATGTACGATCAAAATACCATGGGGTCAAAAACCGGGGTATTACATTCATTGTCCGTATGACAAATGTATGTCTTATTAAATTGACCATTTGAGTAACACACTAACAATTGAATATTTGAACTTAAAGAACAATTACGACAATTTCAGTGCTCAATATGTTCAACAGCTGCAACATAAACTTCTTTAAAATTTTCTTCAATATAATTTAAAACTTTAAAAAATTCTTCAGTGTAGTTTAAAACTTCTTTAAAAAATTCTTCAATATGGTTTATGTTGCTCCATGCAGAGGTTAACTTCTTTGTCTATTAAAAGCTTAACATCATATTGTTTCAATGAATAAAATGTCTACTAACAGTTTCACATCGGATAGTTTTAACTCAAATTAATGAAGAAATACGTATTGACAGACTACTCAATGATGCTAGATTAGTTAGGGGTGGCAGGTGCGGGGGGGATCCTTCTGGATCCCAGAGTGTTGGAATATAATCCATGAAGGATTATATTGTGTAGCTTAACATCATTCGTTTTCGTTTTCTCCTACAGCCAAGTAGCTTGCTTTTCTTTGACCTGCGACCTACTCCTTTGCGCTGATAGCTGACAAAGAGAATGCTTTTGGTAAGAAGACAACCGAGA
>LPNX010511506.1:666122-683404 GCA_001517045.1 Pseudotsuga menziesii | reverse complement strand
ACTACTAGACAAATTTTGCATGACAGAATGCAACCCTATCTCTACTCCAATGGAACAGAAAATGAAGCTCACATCAAGCGAAGGAAAAGAATTTGAAGATGTGACCAGGTATCGACAACTTGTAGGAAGACTTATCTACCTTACAACAACTAGACCAAATATTTCTATGTTGTTGGCATACTTTCAAGGTTCATGCATAAACCTTGTGAAGGACACTGGTCAACTGCAAAAAGAGTTCTAAGATACTTGAAGGGGACTCAAGACGTTGGACTCAAGTACTCTAAGGTGGATGACTTCAAACTTATTGGGTACTCAGACTCAGATTTTGATGGCGATAAGGAGACAGGAGTATCAACTTCTGGATACACTATGAGTCTTGGATCAGCAACTGTCTCATGGAGATCACGCAAACAGTCAGTTTCGGCAGATTCAACAACAGAAGCAGAATATGTGGCTGCAGCTGAAGCAACGAAAGAAATAGTATGGCTTAGGAAGATACTTGAAGATTTGCAAGAAAAACAAGAGAACTCCACTCCATTATTGATCGACAATACTTATGCAATCAAGCTGGCTAAGAATTCCAGATTCCATGATCGAACCAAACACATCAACACAAAGTATCATTTGATTTGACATCATGTAGAGGCCAAGACAGTCCATCTTCGACATTATTCCACAAATGATCAAGTTGCAGACATCTTCACCAAAGCGCTTGGATGAGAAAAGTTTGAAAGATTCAGAAACATGCTCGGACTTACTAACACCCATTCGGATTAAGGGGGGGATTGTTGGAATATAATCCGTCGGGATTATATTTTGTAAATAAATAAAGGAAAATGAATAGTTATGTAGGAAGCTGAAAAGGCTGGTCAGAAGATGAAACTCAACCAGCATATGTAATGTATAAATAAATGATTTTGCAATGGAATAGATGAATTCGGGAGTTATTCCTGACAATATTTTTCCAAGTAAATTATGGGCAAAGGAACTAAATCCATCATCACTATTACAGCCAAATTGACAGTAATTTCGAGGATGGATTAAAAGTATAGAGACTTAATAACTTTTGCACATTACTTTCACATTGCAAAGAGTAACCAAAAAAATTTATCAGGAGGTAAAGAGATTATGTTCACTTTGTAAAAGAGATTCTTAATGTAATATCCCTGTCATTCTTAGTCTGTTTGCAAGGAAAGATTTAAGGCATTTTTACACATGACTACTCTGTTAGACATCGAAGAGTCTAGTACGCAATAAGAACTATAAATTACATCTAGTAGAAAGAAAGCAGTTGTCGCCAATACTGATAGGACTAAATCTCATTTCCATAGTGTCTTAAAAGGAATGACGATTTAATGGTTTTACCTCATAAAGCACTTGAAATTGAATAGCATGTATATTCTTTACTAAGCTGGAAATTTTGCGATGAACTTATATCTGAATGCTTTAAGATTATTGACAAGCAGCACCTAAACTTCTTACCTGTAAGTCTGTAAGAGCAGGTAAACATTCGGCGTTAGCTCAAAGCTAAGTAAGCCCCAGATCACCAAGACAGTTCCACCTTGTGGTCGCAAAGAAAAATAAGTTATTAAACTGAAAAAGAATTATTCTATAAGATAAACATAATCAAGTAGATAATTCAGTTTACAAAATCATTAACATATAACTAATTAAAACAAATAGTTGACTGCATTTATGAAAATTATATGTATTTTTAAATTTTTAAATTTTTCGGAAATTTTGGGGTTTTGACAGTTATGATGTCTGTCAGCGAGTCGGTAAACCATCGCAGCGAGATGAGATGCTGCTTGTGCCAAAGGTAACTCTACAACATTTTGATAAATGGGTCGTGGATTTTGTGGGTCCAATTAATCCACCGGGGAAGAGGACTGGTGTGCGATACATCATTACCGCAACTGACTATATGACCAGGTGGGCAAAGGCCGCACCAGTTGTGGATTGGACCACTATGACAACAACGAAGTTCATATTTGGGTGTCCCGGGATATTGATGAGTGACCAGGGCAGTCATTTTATCAACCGCACTGTGAGAGCACTAACTAAGGAGTTGCAGGTGCAACATAAGAAAAGCATACCATACCATCTGCGGGCGAATGGGACTGTTGAAGTGTTCAACAAAATTTTGGAAACAACGTTGACAAAGGTATGTAATGCTAATCGCGGTGACTGGGACTTGAAAATTCAAGCAGTGCTATGGGCCTATTGCACCACTTGTAAAAGGCTAACAGGACAGACACTGTTGAAGCTGGTATATGGGTAAGAGGCAGTCATGCCCATGGAATAAATTGTTCCTAGTTTACGCATCGCTACGGCGACCAGCATGGATGATGCAGAAGCATTAGAAGACCACATTGCACAGTTGATCCAGTTTGAAGAGGACCGCTTTATTGTAGGCTTCCACCAGCGTGTTGCGAAGGATCGACAGAAGGCGTGGCATGATCGTCAGATTAAGAATAAATAGTTTGCAGAAGGAGATTTGGTGTTGTTATACGACAGCAAGTTCATGAGGCATACAGGTAAGTTACAGATGCACTGGTTAGGCACGTGTCTTGTTCATTCCATTACCTCTAGAGGTGCAGTTCAGTTACAACAATTAGATGGTGTGGTATTGTCGATGCTCGTCAATGGGATTCGCTTAAATCCCTATAGGACGGGGTCAGAGCTGCGCACTGCTTGAGGCGATGTAAATAAAAATAAAAAAAGAATATTTTGTTAGATAGCAGCATGGACATCCTAGGGGAAGAGGGCACGCAGGGATAGGAGTTAGTAGTGACAGAATGGAGACCACCTGCGATAGCCGTCGGGCTATTGGTTGGTCAAATCAGAAATAAATACAGGTAGTTAAAATAGTTAGCTGCGTGGCTTGTTGAAGCGACATGCATTAATGGTCGATCCAACCGTTAGTAGGGTGAGATTGCCAGCGGATTTGGTGTCATTACTATTGGATTTGGTCATGATGGACACGGTGGATTTGGAAATGATGATTTCGAATTGGGAAGTGGCTATAAAAAGCCCGTAGGATGGGGGAGGAAGGCATTGTTTAGAGCAGTTTAGTCGAGTGAGCAAAGTGTTGAGATGAGTACAATTGAAGAGTCTTGAGTGCGAGTTGCGGATTAGAGGTGCAGAGTCGTCAGGTGCATAGTAAGGTTTGGGGAGTGCGGCATGCTGAGCGACCCCGACGAAATTGAGATTTCCAGTGAGCAAGAATCCCCCATTCGGCCCACAGCCATTGAGGAAGAAGTCATGAGCATGCCGGCAGGCTCTTCATCGATCCCCAGAGGAAAGCGGAAGGCTCAGAAGCCCAGTTCCATACCGTCGTAGAAGAGGCACACCCACACTTCGGCTAGAGTGCAAGGAGAGGGGACCACACAGACTTGGTCGTCGAGCTCAGGAGCTATAGAGTCTGCGGCACCCAAGGGTGTCTCTGTCAATGATATTTTGGGATATGTTGCTGCAATGTGTCCGGGAGCGAAGCCGAGGCAGCCCATGAAGAATCAGAAGTATCCACCCAAATTCCCACCACTGTCGGAAGGGATGACTTGCTAAGTAGATATCATCCCTTCCTTGATCAAGCTGAATTTTGAAGACCACGATTTGTTGTTGCTCAAAGATGTTCAGGATGAGCCCTATGAATTAGTTCTGACGGGGCCTGGTGTACCAATTCAGAGGATTCCTCAACCATGGACGAGCGGGTTGAATAAATATGGATTGTTGGGGCTCATTAATATGCCTCACTTTGGGTGACTAAATGAAACTCATGCATGCGTCATACAACTCTTATACTACTTTCATGGTGGGATGCTCTAGTTGAATGAGCCTATTCCTGTCATGATCGAATTAATTGCAAGCATTACGAGATTGCCGAATGACGGGGAAGATCCAGCGCAGTATATCTGCGGGCAGGATACTGATAAGAAGCTTGCCAAGTAGCTAAAGGAGAGATTTGGCTTGCAACGTGATGGCCGCACCTATCGTATCATGGGGCATGCGTTTTGGTGAGTAAGATTGTCCAGGGGAATCGACCGGTCTAGTGCAACTCGGGTGTGGTCGCATGTGCACAAAAATGCGCAGAGGGTGTGCAAATGAATTGGTCCTTGTTTCTACTCAACTAGTTGCTCAACGATGCTCTCACTGCTCAGGTCAGGCAACCATTTTCTTGTAGTTGGCTATTAATTCTCATTGTGCTTGTCGCATGGATGGAACCAGTAGATTATCAGCCGATGACATTCGATGCGGTGACGGTGTGCCGAGGTGCATGCCTATCAGAATTTGTGGTGGATTGAGGAGCCCAGTCAACAGGCAGACTATGCGATCCATTTTTGGGTCTATTGGGAAGCACTAGAAGCCGCAGTTATCAAAGTTCCCCGCTTATCCCATTATGCAGCAGCCAAGTATTAGCGGCTCATCCAGTTTGCTATCAGTCCTCATTCCATTTATATCCAGGCACGGTGGGACCCCAACAAGCAGTGGCTACCACTGGCCTACAAAGTCATTGATCAAGAATTGGATGCTCTCATTCAGGAGTGGTCGGATGAATGGCACAACCTCATGAGCCAAGAGGAACTCTCTAAGGAGCCACCAGTTGATGCCCTTGACGAGCCGGTCTAGAAGGAGCTAAGCGTTCACGACTCTGACAATGAATCATCGACGGATCTTGAGGCCGAAGCATAGTGTATGCGGGAGGAAACTTGAACCAAATGGCACCAATAATACGACACGGGCAGCGGTAACCGACCAGGGATGGAGGACCAACCGAAGAAGCTCATGAAAGCGGTCACTGACTCCTCTGAGGTTATGATGCAAGCAATACAAGATCCCAACCAAGAAGGATTTGTTGCAATAAGAGATAAGTTGAATTCTATTTATAATCTTGTTTCCAGGAAGACCCACAAGAAAGATGTGATGCACGAATTCCCGTCGATCAGCGCCGAGCCACGGGCTAGGAACGTTCAATTTCCCCCGACTACAATCGACGCAGGAAGTGAAAAAGTGAAACTATTACTGCGACTGCTCCAGAGCATTACCTTGGATCTTAACAAGTTACCCGCTCAAGCGCTTGTGGAGCTGTAGCATGTAGCCACCCAGGAATTGACGGATAGGCAGAAGGAGCTTCACGATGGGTATGTGCAGTCCCAGAGCGTAGCCGAGAAGCTGCAAAAAGAAGCTGAGGAGCTACATCAGTTCAGGGTTCAACTAGTAGAAGAGAAGGTATGGGATATTGATGCATTGAAGGCAACATAGGTTGAGCTATAGCGCAAGGCT
Organism: Pseudotsuga menziesii; assembly: GCA_001517045.1. Taxonomy (NCBI): domain Eukaryota; kingdom Viridiplantae; phylum Streptophyta; class Pinopsida; order Pinales; family Pinaceae; genus Pseudotsuga; species Pseudotsuga menziesii. The sequence continues at coordinate 678,121 of LPNX010511506.1, read as the reverse complement.
GCCAAGGAAATCATTGAGCTTAAGAAGGCATAAGACCGCCTTATCATTGAGAAGGCGTAGCTGTGCGCAAGTTATGGCGCTATCGAGCAAGTTGTTGATGAGGCCTGTCAACATATCTTTGAGAGCACGACCAAGCTTACTACAGTCGCTAAGGCCAAGCAACTTGAGGAAATTATTGTCCAGCTCCAGGACACTAATCTTCTACTCAATGCCTTGGTCCATCGACAGACATCGTCAGAGCAGGTTGTCGAACAAAAGGCTACTATTGAGGAGATACCTACCCAGTTTTAAACAATGGAGCAAGAAGCAAAGATAATCATGGAGGCGATGACGCAGTTCTAGCAAAGCATTGTGCAAGACGAACAGCTCGACCAGTTGACCACGCAGGTGCAAAAAGTTGAAGGACAGTTAACGAAACTGAAGACGTTGCTGTGAGCACTGTCGCTCATGGTATAGATCACGCAAGCTAAGGAGTTGAAGGACCTACAACATAGAGCCTCCTGTGCCCAAGAACGCCAACAAAAGCATCAAAGCACTGCCAAAAGAGTCCAGCTCCAGGTTTGAGAGATCTCGCAGCAGTTTGAAGATTTCAAGGACAAGACATCGACATATACCCTGTCAACCTGGTGTGGCTCGAGGACGAGCCACAAGACTGTGTTGGGGGCTTGTTGCTAGGGGTTTTGGGTAAGTGAGTTGCGCAACATCATGGCAGCTGTGCAAGGCTAGATCAACGCGATGGGCAGAAGAATAACAGCTTTTGAATATTTAATGTATTAATTGACCATGTTTTGTCGACATAGGTAATTAGTGGTTAGAAGTTAGTTAGAAGTGGACCTTTGATGTAAAGGCGCAAGCCTACATATAGAGCTAGCTTTGCAATTGTAAAAAAAAGGAGAATGAGGAATCATGATCAGCGCGATACAAGTCCAAGTCAATATCTGAGAGTGATCAATCTGGTGCGATCTATCTATGGTCTTGATGAGTATTTTGTTTTGAACAATCTGTGATCTGTCTGTGTTAGATACTGAATTTTGGGATGTAATCAGTCTCTTGTTGTGGAGAAGAGTTATCTGTTTTGGATCTATTGCGCAGAATTAATATGACATGACGGTTGTTGTCTAAATGTTGTCTTCTGTTTTCCTGTTTTCTATGTTGCGAAGTCAATGAGAAGTGTATTGAATCTGTTTATGATTTAATGAACTGATGATGTGATCTATCCCAATTCTATCGTAATTCTGATGAATGATGATGAAGCTTATTAAGGTTGTTTTATGAATGGTACTATTGTGATAACACTGTTGTGATAAATGAATGATGTGATCTGTTAGATTCGTAGTTGTGAAGATGAATTGTGATAACTGTCTTAGTTCTGTCGAGTAACTTAGAGTAATCTGATAGTTATGTTGTCAAAGCCGCAGATGCCATATCTTCCCTTCTTACTACCGAAAAATTGGTTCCGACAACTCTCCCTTGAACATCTCGGGTGAGACTTCGTACGCTCTGTGGATGTTGCTGGGCAGGGTAAAACCTGTATGGGCCAGTGCTCAAGGAGATCGTACTGGTTGGGCATCGACCGAGTGAGAACCCCTGTTGATGAGGATTTGTTGGTGGGTTTTTTCCAACAAATATTCAACCCCACTCTTCTCTTCAATCTGTCAAGTAGCCCCTGTTCAAAACATTTCTCCTTTCACTACTCAGATTACAATGACCATGCCCTCTCCTATCATTACCCACACATCCTCTTTCATGTCTACAATGATTGAGACTTCTGCATCCACTGATCCAACAACTGAGTTTGATGAAGACATTGTCATCTCTCGTTGAGATTATTATTATAGCAAGTCTGATAAAGCAGTGGTAAAAAAGATCAAAACAAGGACTAGGGATCAAAGTGGGATGGATGTATATGGTTTTGACCAAATAGTTTGGACTCAGCAATCCGGTGACCCACAGGTAGATGCAGTAGATATAGTTGCTGCTTTGTGTGCATTCACAGGTGCCAACCTCGATGTTGTTAACACTTTAAACAAAGAGTTTGACAGGAGGAAAGAAGAGATAACCCAGCTGAAGGAAGAACTTAAGAAGACTAAAAGGGAGCATGAGACTCATGTTGTTGATTTTATGAGGACATTTGAGCATAAGTATAATGAACTATAGGTCAAAAGTGCTTCTCTTCAGGTTGACCTGCAAAATGAGAAGACTGCAAACGTTGCCTTTACACAGAGGATAGCCTCACTTGAAAAGCAATGTGAAGATGCAACTGCAAGTGCAACTTCCTCTTTGTTCTCTAGGTTTTCACAAGAAGAATTTAAGGAGTTGGCTACTAGGACAAATCAAGAGCATTATGACTTAATAGCTGACTTGTTCCACACTTTGAATGATATTTATGAAACCCATATTGATTTTTGTCAAATGGTTATTGTACTTGAATATCAGGTGGAAAAGAGGGAGAAATATTCAAAGGCTTATGATGGCATTCTAGACTCGCAAAGTACATGAAGGACAAGCCAGAAAACATCATCATCCTCGGCAACTTTTAGGTAAAGAAAGTCAGAACAATACTGCATTCTTGGCTTGATCTTATGGAAAAGAGTAAGCTAATCTTGCATTCTTCCCTTATATTTAATCTTGATGACTCGGTCTTTCTATCTTACAATTTTTTTCTGGTTCCCTTCATGATGGGTAAAGTGTCTACTCGAAACGTTGGGTCGTTAAAAACGTCAACATAGTTACACCTAGGAAGCTCTAACTATTATGGCAAATTGTGGAAATATGTATGCTAAAATCTCAAACCTCTATGGAGAGGATCATCTCAAAGATACTAGAACCTTTGAAAAGATCTACGTTAAAATACAGAAAAGAGTAGATGATCTTACATTCTTCCCCTCTATTTCTCACTCTTTCCATCTTACAACTTATTTCTGTTGATTTTTCCTGAGCAACATCGAGAGCCATTCTCTTAGGAGAATGGAGACATCTAGTCTGGGACCAGGATGTGGAACTAGTCCAGAACTGGGGGACTCCACCTTGAGTTGAGTGACCATTCGATTGAATGGAAACATCTGGTCAGGGACCAAGGTGTGGAGCCAGTCCAACACTGGGGGACTCAACCTTGAATTGAGTGACCATTATGTTGAATGTAGATGTGGAACCAATCTAGTACTGGGGGACTCAGCCTAGAGTTGAGTGGCCATTCTTTGAATGGAGGCACTTGGTTAGTTATCGGTAGTTTTACCTAGTCTGGTACTAGGGACTCATCCTGGGGCTGAGGGCAATTCTCCTGGAGAATGGAGGCGCTTGGCCTATTACCAAGTATTTGACCTTTGGTCAAATTATGTAGCCTATGGTTGAGGCACCTGGTCTAATACCAGGATATCACTATAAGCCCTAGACTGGGTATGGGCATGTGAGACACTCTGACCCTCGATTAGTGGGCTTTGTGATCTTCTCCAAGGCTTAGCTACCCTTGGTTAAGACACCTTAGTATCCGATCTTGGTGTCACGCGAGTGTGAGATAAAAGCATTAGTAATTTTCTCAGTTTATGATGATGTACTTTGAGTGGGGATGAAGGACCACCTTGACCACTTGTTTTGACCCAGGGCACTTGAAGAAGATAATGTAAAAGTCTAAAATACATAAGGACCCTTAGTACCACTAAGGAGTCAAAGTGAAAGTCCAAAAAGACATTAAGTACCACTAAAGGTGAAAGTAAAAGTAATAAAATAATATTATTTTGTTCTTTTAAGTTATGGTCCACTTATAGGTGCTTCAAAGGATATAAAAGAAGATCATTCCATTTCATTAACACACACTTGATCACAAGCTCTCAGCTCCTCCAAGGAAGGTACTCATTGTTTTTGAAGGAGAAGAAAGTTTTTGTGGCTATGCCCTAGCATGGAGGATTTTAGCTAGGGCAGCCACACTTATTCTAATCAACCCTAAACTAGGGCTTCACTGTTTGCAACAACATTACATTAGCTAGGGTTTAACCCTAAGTCTCTTTCTTTTCACAGCTGCCTCAAACACCTCACAGGAAGCTCCATTTCTCTATGGGCAGGTTCCTTTATTCACGGGCAACCCTCAAACTCCATGGGCAGTCCCTCCTACTCCTTTCGCATCCCTTCTCTCTCTTCGGGCACCTACAACAGGCTTGGGGCATCTTGCTAGTGCTTTTAGGCACCTACAGACAGCCCTAAAGGGCTTCCGAGCTAGCAACCAACCCTTGGGCAGCTAGTAGACAACTCGAAAGGGCTTCTAGGTCAACAACTGACCCTCAGGCTGTCAGCAAACAGCCAGCCCGTAAGGGCTTTCGGCATGTCAACAGAGATCACGGGCAAGGTCCCAAGAAGACGACAGAGACTCGGACATGCTACAGTGGTCTCGGATAGGGTTCTGGGAAAATAGCAGAGGTTTGGGCAGACAACTGTGAGTTGGGGCAAAGGTCCAGGTAGCTTGAAAAGATTCTGGGCAGCTAGAAAAAGATTTTGGGTAGGCTGCAACAAATTCTGGGCAACAAAGAGAATTAGGGTAGAAAGTCCTAATCTTGATTTTTTATGTAAAATTAATTTTGTGGTTTTTTATATGTGGTACAAACCCATTAGGGTTTGTGAATTCTTGAACACTCAGTCATCTCATTGAAAAGATGAATTACCAATGCTTTTGGGGGTTTTGTCCTTTAAAGGTTTCCCTAGCGAAAAACTCTTGTGTTCAGTGTTTTGATGTGTTGATGTTTTACTGCACTTGTCATTTGTTATCTGTTAGTCTGCAAATTTTTAAAGTATTCATGCTAATGCTAAATTTCAACAATTTCTGGTTCCCTTGATGATGGGTAGAGTGTCTACCTGAAATGATGTGTCGTCTAAAAACCTCAACATAGTTACATCCAGAAAGCTCTAACAATTGTGGCAAATTGTGGAAATTTTCATTCTCAAACCTTTATGAATAGGACTTATGGAAAACTGTGGAAATTTGCATGCTAAAATATCAAAATTCTATGAAGAGAGGACTATCTTAAAGAGATCAAGACCTTTGAAAACCTCTGAGTTAAAACACAGAAAATAGTAGACAATCTTACATTCTTCCCTTCTATTTAATCTCGTTGGCTCACGCTTTCTATCTTACAACTTATTTTTGGTTACCTTGATGATGGCTAGAGTGTCTACCCGAAATGTTGGGTTGTCTAAAAAATTCTACACAGTTACATCTAGAAAACTCTAACAATTATGGCAAATTGTGGAAATCTACATGTTAAAATCTCAAACCTCTATGGAGAGGTCTGTCTCAAAGAGATCAAAACCTTTAAAACAATTTGGGACAAAATATAGAAAAGAGTAGTTTATCTTACATTCTTCCTTTTTATTTAATCTCGATGGCTCACTCTTTCTATCTTACATCTTATTTTTGGTTACCTTGATGATGGGTAGAGTGTTTCCCTGAAATGTTGGGTTGTCTAAAAATTTCAACGCAGTTACATCCATAAAACTTTAACAATTATGGAAAACTATGGAAATTTGCCTTCTAAAATCTCAAACCTCTATGGAGAGGACTATCTCAAAGAGATCAAAACCTTTGAAAAGCTTTAGGTGATGGCTCACTCTTTTTATCTTGCAACCTATTTTTGGTTCCCCTAATGATGGGTAGAGTGTCTATGCGAAACATTGGTTTGTCTAAAAACTCAACATAGTTGCACCTATAAAACTCTAACAGTTATGAAAAATCATGGAAATCTGCATGTTAAATTCTCAAACCTTTATAGAGAGGATTGTCTCAAAGAGATCAGTGTTGTTGTAGTGGCCATCTGAGGCATCCTCACTTAAGTCGGCTCAAGAAATAAATAAATAATAATAATTAAAATGTAATTTATTATTGTACGTTGATAAGTCAGCCCGAGTAATTAGGCCAAGTTGGCCCACTTTAGAAAGTCACCAAGAAACTGTATAAATAGAGTGCACCTCTCCTCATTGTTGGAACATTGCAACTTAGTATTGCTACACAAGTTTGCCCTCTGCTTGAGAAGTTCACTATTGCTATAAAGAGGAGTGTTTTTTGATGTTTCTCCATCTTTTGAGAAGGTTTTTTATTATTTTTTGGGGTTGTGATACTACGAATTGGAAGTACTTCTATCTCTAATCCATTTATCTCTCTTGTGAAGAAAATAAATGACATTAACATGAAAATTTCCATTCGCACATTCTGTCAAACACTTCAATATCTAGGGTTTTTTATTAAAAATTTACTCATAAACATGAAATAAAAAGCACCACTTCAAGATCTTCTAAAACACTGAATTATCAATCATACAAATGAGACACACATATTTTGGTCAACAGACCGGGCAAAACCCCAATTTCAGGGAAAACTGTAGAAGAAGATTTTTTTTATTAAGCAGAATATTTAGAAATTTTTCATCAACACATGAATTAATTCCTTCAACCCTCATTGACAAAATTAACCCAAACTGAAGCGGCAACAAAATACCTTGAAATTCGTGCCAATTTACAACTGCACGACCCCCGCATGTGTGTTGTATGATTGTACTTTTTTGCTAAACTTATTGCCTCGAAAATCATGCCACACATGCCTGCAATTAATGTAGCTATATCTCTTGTGAGTCTGCATCAAATGTGCCAACACTGGCTTGGGTTTTGTGCCCACATGTGTTGTTGTACGGTCTTTGTCAGACTGTTGTTGAACAGTCACCTTATGGTTGCCTTGGGAATTGTGCCACTGCTCTAGGGTATCTCTTCTTTCTCCTCAATCTTTTTCTTCCTCTCTCTTCATTAATGGTGTTTCACAATTATCCTCTCTCTCTTTGTTTTATACTTTAAATTTTGTAACTACTTATCTTAACCGCCTAATCTAGGGTTCAGATTCATTTACAAAACTTAGGAGCATCATTAAATGCACTCACTTTTAATAATTAATTCACTTTAATTATTAAATAATAACTTAAGTGAGACACATTATATACAGTACAAAACACCACTTTATTTATGTAACATTCACTTATTACATAAATATACAAAGGACAAAGTCTAAGTCCTCATCACACCCACACCAAAATATGAGTGAGGACCTTCAGAGTTATATTTAAACACTCCCTCTTAACGAGGAAGGTCCATAATACCATCTCCATCTTCGACTCCTAAAACAACTCCCTCCTGCTCTAGAATCTCTCTTAAATATAAGTGCTCGACTCCATACTGGAACTCTGAAGCCTGAGAATCGTCCTGAGCCTCATCCACCTGCTCATCAACATCGTCACTAGACTGGCCGAGTCTTTTGCCAGTGCTTTGGAGAGAATCACTCTCCTCATCAGAACCATGCACATAAGATGCAACTCTCACCTCATCCTTTGACTCTGAAAACCATCCACATGCTCCTATACCTACAATGTTCCCTCTCAAAACATAGGGCATGTCCCTACGATCTCCTAACAGAATGGTAGTACCAACTGGCTCATCTCTTCGATACATGAAAACATGGCCAGGCCTCACCATCATTCCATAACCTTCATCCTCAAAGGATGACACTGAGGGTTTACTAACTCTCATCCCAGGAACAAAAAGCACTCAATGTATTTCCAAGATCTCACAAAGGTCTAGTTGAAACCTGATTGTTCAAATCCCTTGTATCACCACTTGTGGACTGTCAATATCTGTCTAAATGTAGTGTCCTAGCCTCAACTCTGTGATAATCTAAAAGATATCATAGATTCCAATCTTGTGTCTGGTTGCACCACTGTCAACAGCCCAGACATCCTAAAAAACAGATCTCCCTATACTGGAATCAATGGAGACAAGAGAAAACTCTTGTTCAAGCTTCGTTGCATAGTCTTCTACTACTTTAGATGCTGCCATGTCTCTCTCTGTCTTCTCTTTCTTCTTCTTAGGACATTTAGAGGCATAATGTCCCATATGACCACACCGGTAACATCTGACCTGACTGATGTCTTTCTTCTTGTTGTTAGATTTTGTTGCAAGTGCCATGTTCTGCTCCACTTCTTCACTGACCTGACTACCCAGGTAAAGTCATCCCACAATCTGGACCAATTGGGAAGCTTTTCTCTACCTACAATGTACTTCACAAATACGTCCCACTTCTTGGCGAAACCCTTTAGGGCTATCCTCACTAGTTTTGAATCAGGGACAATATCTCCTACAATTGGTAACTCATCGTTGACTTGCGCCACTCGAGTTAAAAAGGAGGCCACACCCTCATCTTTGTTCATCTTGACATTGTGTAGCTTGTCCTTTAGTGCCATTTTGTGGTTCTTATTCTTGGATTCAAATAATTGGTTTAGGGTGTCCCACATGTCTTTAGCAGTTTTCTTCTTTGCTAAATGTGGAATAAGATGATCTTTCACTCCATCTAGGACCACTCTCTGGGCTTTGGCTTCAAAGGCTTCAAAGTCAAACTCATATAAAGCATCCTGGTTTGTAGGCTTGGTCATCTTGGTGTTAGCAAAACTACAATCTTCCATTCTTTTAATACGACAATAATCCTTACTTTCCATGGAAGATAGTTGGATACTCCATCCAATCTATCCTCATACTGTATGTTCATCATCGGAATTACTTACAATAGATTTTAACTGAAATCCAACACAACTTCTAACTGTGAATCACAATCTTGAACCCTACTTCAATTCAGCTTTGATACCATGAAGAAAATAAATGACATTAACATGAAAATTTCCATTCACACATTCTGTTAAACACTTGAATATCTAGGGTTTTTTTTATTAAAAATTTACTCATAAACTTGAACTAAAAACCACCAATTGAAGATCTTCTAGAACTCTGAAGTATCAATCATACACATGAGACACAAATATTTTGGTCAACAGACCAAGCAAAACCCCAACTCTAGGGAAAACCCTAGAAAAAAAATTTCTATTAAGAAGAATACTCAAAAATATTTCATCAACACATGAATTAATTCCTTCAACTGCCACTCACAAAATTAACCCAAACTGAAGCAGCAACAAAATACCTTGAAATTTGTGCCAATTTATAGCTGTACAACCTGCTGTACACCCCCCACATGTGTGTTGTACGATTGTAATTTTTTGCTGAAATTCTTGCCTCGAAAATTGTGCCTACAATTAATGTAGCTATATGGCCTGCCAGTTTGCAATCAATGTGACAACACTGCCTTGAGATTCGTGCTCACACGTGTTGCTATACGGTCTTTGTGAAACTACTGCTATACGATCACTCTTTTTTTTTTGCTTTGATTGTTTTTAGTGATCTTAGCTTTTACAGTTGGCAAACTCTAACATGGTATCAGAGTGGTGCTAGAAGAAGTCATTGTCGAAAGCTAGGGCTCCATGTGTTGTAGTTTTTCCCACGTCAGGTCATCCTGAAAGTAGCATAGAGCAACTCGCCCTCCTAGGGCACATCTTTTTGTGGAGGCCAATTTTTTATCAGAGAAATTTGAATTTTTGACCTAATATTGTTGGGGTCAAGATCTAGAGCTTCCAAAGAACAGTCCACAGATTTGGACCAATTTTTCTTTGCTCCATCTCGCTTCAGCAGGGCGCATCCACCTGTGGATCCAGTTTTTCAAGGCTCCATACTTCATCTGTGACCTAGCTCCTGCTAGGGTTTTTGGTCTAGTTTTGCAGTCAACACATTATACAACCCGATGAGAACTCTAAATAGTTCTCGTTTTTCTATAGGGTACATTTAGTGGTTATTTTTATCCTCAAATCGAAAAAGGGTGCTACTAGTATCACCCCCCTTTTTTGGGGGCAAAAGTTATAACTATTTGGAAACAGCGACCTGTGTTGGTGCAAGCAAAATCCTAGATCAACCCCCAAATCGAAAAGGTGCTCCTCTAGAATCTACCAAATTTTTATTTGGGGTTAAAATTATGTCTTGTTTAAATAAGTGGCCTTCACATCCTGTGGCATTACAATGAAAGTGTTGAAATAAACTTTTGAATCAAAAAGAGGTGTTATTTGTGACACCCCTTTTATTTGTTGGTGGCCCAAGAAAAAAAATTTCTTTTAAATCACCTTTAAAACATAAAAAATTAATTTTTATTAAAAAAATACTTTAAATTTAAAAAATAAACATTAAAAAAATTAATAATAAATTTTTAAAACCCCACTAAAATTTGAAAAAATTTAAAATTCTTTTCGAATAAAAAAAAACATTAAACAATTTAAAAAGTAAAAAAACACATTTAAAAGTATTATTAAAGATTTAAAACAATATAAAACAATTAAAAATAAATAAAAATTAAAACAATTTGAAAAACAATAAAAAAATAAACTATTTAAAACAATTTTAAAAACAAGTGAAATTAGCAGCAAAGCTGCTTAGTACCTGCCTCTTAGGAAAATTTTCGGAAAAATAGCAATAGGTTAATTTATTTTGAGTTTTATGACTGTAGAAAAACAAAGCATGGCATTTTAGAAAGCTAATCCTGGTAGAGAAAAGCACATCTAAAGTTGCATGTATGATCACTTCATAAATACATTATTGTCTACGAAATCATCTAAAAGTAAAGCTTGGTTGTCTACAATAAAAAGTTTATAACAAAATTAAAATTACTATTATATTATATTATGTTAACTATTTTGTTAGGTTAGTTGAGCAAACCAAAGACGAAGGATTACTATTTTTATTTAAATTTTATAATCTATAAGATGGTATTTTAAATTTTATGAAAAAAATGATACATTTATGTAAAAATGTTAATACATACATAATTGAATGTAAGATGAACTATTTAATGTGGGTCTCTGCTAATGTTATTATTCTCATTATATACCGGCAATGTTGTTTGTAGAAAAATGTTAACTAAGTTGTAAACAACAATTAAATGTAAAGAAAACTTTTTAATATGGAAGATACAAAGTGTTTATTAAATTGCTATTATTATAGTTTAATATTAGTAAATTAATAAATTTTATATAAGAGTTTAATAATATGAATGATTTTTCTTTAGTATGACAAGAATTGGTCTATTATAGAAAAATACTATTACAATTTGGAAAGAGGATAGGATGAGAGATTAGCGGGACAAGAGACAATGATATTATTAAATACTTAACAAGAGAGCTGAAAAGAATCGTACCGAAATCCAAAGGAATTTTCATGTGAGCTTTCTACTTTTTCCTCCATAATATATTATTTGATTTTCTTTAATATCATTTTTTTATTTGCAAAAGAAACAAAGATTATTATTAACCCATTTAATACAAATAAACAAAAAATATTAAAGTGATTTTGAAAAATATGAAACTAATCCGTTAAGTTATTTTCAAAACGACCAAATAAATAAAAGCATAAATGGGAATGCGCGCGTGATGCGGTAATGAGAGATATTGATTTCGTACAAGATATAATGATTTTGTACAAGATTGACATTGAATTATAAAAAGCTGAAAATTAATGAATTGAATGAATCGAGCACTATTATGGCAGAATCATATTAATAATAAGAAAATTAGGAAATACACTACACAAACAGAAACATACATACACATAAAAATGAAAGAGTTCGAACCAATATCTTCTATTTTATTACAACGGTATGATGCACAATCTTCTCTTTATTGATTGTATATTACAATAGTGTACATGCTTATATAGAGTGCTGATATGCTTGGGTGTCTACCAGTTACGTTAAGTTACAAATAATTTAGAATGGTTCAGAACTACAATCGTTACAGAAGAATGGAAGACATAGAGACAATATGCCGTACTTGTGTCGAGATGCTAAGGTCGATGATGCATGTCAAGGTGCTAAACAAGTCGAGGTTATGTTGAGCTGCGAACCTTTCAAATTTGATGCTGAACCTGTAGGAGTCGAAAAACAATTCCAACTACTAGGTGGATCACCAATCTAGAGTGAAACCCTTCTTGACTACCAAATTAAAGAATTAGTCCCATCAAATTTTAGGATAGCTACTTGGTAGACTTCGATGTCAATAACTTTCCCTTCTCTAAGGAATGTAAACTGAAACTCTATGTACTCTAATGAA